>WBMW01002546.1:0-136306 GCA_013396635.1 Penelope pileata | reverse complement strand
TTTTTTTTTTTTTTTAAGGGCTAGTGGAAAATAAGAGACGGCCATTGTATCTCACTGCGGAGGCATTGTTCTGCACCAGACAAAGATGGCATATTTCTGCCACCCATAGTTTCTGCTCCTTCAGCCATGGCTGGCTACTGATGAGCAGCTGTGCAGGCTTTGAATGGCCTAAGGCATTTCCGAAAACCATTAAAATTATGAATTTTCCCCAAACATGTGCCAAACCCCTCCCAAAAATATGTAGCAGAAGGAGGGAAGCAAAGCCTTTGCTCTTTGTCCAGAACTTGCTTGCTGAATTCAAACTTTCAAGGCAAGCCTGCTCTCAGAGAGAGCGCGTAACAAGTTCTCCCGGATGTGCCAGCTGATTCCTCAATGACCTGTGTCAAACACTGCTTAGGAGAATACTTTAAAAGAAGTGATTTTTGATTTTTCTTTCAGAATTTTTGTAAAGGAAAGCGTGAAAGGTTTAAATTGAGCTACATCATTCTGCTTAATGCGCTGAGCAGGTGCTCGTGATGAATAGTCTGGACTGAACAAAATGTTAAAAATCAGTCCTGTTCCTCATCTGCCGTGCATCTGACACTTCTGAGGTATGGCGGGGGGCTGTCACCGCGAGGACGTGCTTTTCCTCCCAGCCTTCTTCAAGTTCTCCTCGGCCAGACTGGCCATCTTCTGCTGTCTCAGTCTGCAGCAGGCTTGCCATCTGCTATATGGCTAATCAATTCACAAAGGTGCTGCTGGGCAGTGCAGGCTCCCCGTCCTCTGCCAATATTTTCTGGAAGTTGTCAAACATAGCTGAATTTGTTCTCAGCTGTCACAACCCTCGCATTGATTCCAGCTTGTAGCGCTCCGGTGACCGGTGGGGTATGCGCTTTGTTTTGCAAGCAATGCTTGCTCTTTTGTGCCCGCTTTGTTAGGCTGGAGAGCTCCCCGAAGCCTGGGCCCAGCGTGCCTCGAGCGCTTCCAGGCCCGTGGGTGCGGGTGCTGGGCACCGTCCTACTGTCCCTGGGTGACACCAGGCCCCTGGCTCGGTTGGCGTTGCTGCTTTTTGGAGCTCCTTTGGCTGTGCCTGGATTGGGTACGGAGGCTCAGATGCTGCTGTGGAGGGGCAGGATTTATTTTATTTATTTACTTGTTTATTTATTTATTTCTTTTAACGAAAGACCTTCTCACCAGCCTTCCAAGCACCAGTTGCTACCAAGAAGCACCTTCTGTCGTTGGCTCTGTACAACTGCACTAAAAAGGAGCATTCGGGAAAAGAAAAAGGCATCTGTTGGCTTTAAAGCACTCTGTGTTTCACTTGAGCAAGCTTTTCCATTGCCCTGTGAGCTTCCCTTGCCACATGAAGAGCTGCCATCATTTCTTACCTGTATTTATAGTTAATCCAGGGCAGAAAAGCAATTTTCAAGATGCCACAAGAGGCAAGCACCAAAGATCTTTCCGCCTGTTTTCAGCACGTGCTGCTAAATACCTTGTGTTTGTCAGCTCCTCTTGGCATCCTTTCCCTTGAGCAGCCTCTAATGAATTTGGATCCGCTCCTCCGCTGTGGCGAGCGGGGATCGTGCTACGCAGTGACAGCGTTTGAGTACGTGCAGCATGTGACTGCAGCTATGTCATAGGCGGATGTTTCCTTACCTGGGCTGGGATAGGATGTGGGGAACAGTTTTCATCAGTAGCACTCATTGTACACAGGCTAAAAGATGAGCGGGTTTTCTTGCATGCTGTTTAATGAAGTCTTCCTAAAGCAGTTTCAAGATAACGTGCCACGAGGATCTTAACCACACTGGAACAAATTACACTTCTCCACTACGTGCTTCATTTATTCCTCTTGGAGAGGTCATGTTTTAGATCCCTCCTTAGTGCCCATGGTGACCTGAGCAATGTTTGCGTGTGGCGATCCCAGGTTTCCTGGCTGAGCCTTTGCTGTTTGCACTACAGAAGTAATCAGAAAGCTGTTGTGGAATGGTTTTTTTTAATGCTTGTCTTCACTCTTCCTGATAGGTGAGGTAGGATGTGCTGTGGGCAGGCGAAAGCAAATTAGATCTGCACTGATCTCGCTGATGGCCAGTGAGCAATAGGGTTGCGTGCAAAAGTCTTTGTGTCTGCTGCTTGAAGCAAGCAGCAATCATCGCGGGGAAAATCAGAACCAGGGAATTCTGAGAGGAACGAGGAGATTTGTGGGGGAATCCTGCGCTTTGCCATCCTCGTTCCAGGTGGCCATGGTGCCCTTCTGGCACAGGGCTGATACAGGTGTTATGGTTTGACTTAGCAGATAGCTGAGTTCCACACAGTTAGTCACTCACCCTCCCCCCTCCCCAAATGGGACGGGGGAGAGAAGTAGAGAGATATGCAGTAAAATGCGTGGGTTGAGATAAATGCTATTTACTAAAATAGTAAAGAGAACAAAAGAAATAACAGTACATACATATATATATATTTATATAAAGAGGATACGCAGAGCAAGGGCTCACAGCCACTGGTGACCCTTCCTCCCGGCTAGCCCCTTCCGTAACGAACGGAACCCGGAAACGCCACCAACCAATCACATGATGTTATATGGGATGGAATAGCTCCTTGGTCAATTTGGGTCAGCTGCCCTGGTCCTGTCCCCTCCCAGTTCCCAGCTCCTTATGCCCCCCTTAACTATTTCACTGGCAGAGGAATGCGGAAGTGAGTTATGTCCTCGGCTCCGCTCAACACTGCCAGGATGTTATCAGTATCTCGGAGGTACAAGATAAATTCATACTAGACACTACGAGAAGCGTAACTTCTGTTAGAAACTAGGACAACAGGAAAGGCCCAGTGGAGCCCTGCGTGTGCCAGTGCATTTTCTCTGCTGCATTGATGCATGGGAGTCTACAGCAGTAGTGGGAAGAGCTTCCCTTGCTCATTCTGAGTCGAGAGGGTTTCGTGCATGCTGGCACAAAGCTGTCCCCCATCCCACCCCAGGCATACTTCAAACCTTCTGGCTTCAAACCTTGACTGTCGGGAGGTGGGAGAAGGTGGGGACATTGTCCTGAAGATGGAAATCCTACCAGGTGACCTCCTGCCTCCTCACTGCTGTGTTCCTAGAGGTCCTGTCCCACGGATTTTACTCTAATGTTTTATACAAGCTCATTTTCAAGTTCTCATTTTGTATCTTATTTTATGGTACACATATTCCCCTTGCTTTTAGTGCTGGTTTACAGTTGCACCATTCCTTTGTTTGCTGGCGCTGATCTCCTGTGACTGTGGTTGTCACCCCCGCAGCTAAAACGCTGAAGGCAGTTGCTGAAATCCAAGCGGCGACGGATGCAACACCAAGTGTTGCAGTGGAATCTCCAGCTGAGACAAACCCTTAATCCATCTGATATTCTGGCAGGTTGGAGTCCTGGCCCTCATAGAAAGGAAAGGCATAAAGATGAAAATCTCACCCTGAAGTATAGGCAAACTGGTCTAAATTTGTTTAGGAATCACATTGGACTCTAAGAAATCAGCCAAGCTCCGCACGCGTAATTCAGGGAGATATAAATGGCTGCATTATAACGAGCAGACACCTATTTTAAGCATGATCTATGTTTTTAAGGAAATTCATTACAATAAGTCTTACAATACCAAGCTCTTCAATGAATTTTTCATGCCTGCATACCAAGATATGTATAAAATGATCGTAATCGTACACCTTTGGGGCAATGCTGAGCACCAGCTGTTTCACCGATGATTTATAGGTTGCCATGTTCAAGGTTAATAATTGGGAGAAACAGGTTAGAGTATGCAATGTATTTATGTCAGGTTAGAAGTTCAGTGGTGAGGATGTGATGTGAGGACGATATGTGCTGTTTTAATTAGCTACATCCCGGCTTTCTGGAAAATCAAAAGCGACCCTTTTCCAAAGGTAAAACCCATGCTAATTTTTATTTTCAACTCAGCTGAAAGTGAAAGAGCAAAATGTCCTCTTCGTCTCGTCTGAGATCTGCGTGCAAGCTGCCCGAGCAGCGCAACACAAACTCATTGCTGCCGTGGGTGAAGGTTTCCCAGGACAGAATGCAGGATGGCTCCCAGACTGGCAGGCCGAGGGACCAGCAGTGTGGAAGAAGGTTTGTCTCCCCATCAACAGGGAAATTTTAAGATCTGGAGTTCTCTGACACAAGCAAAAGGTGGAAATTTTCTCCTAAAGGCTGGAGGGCTTTGGCTGTGTGCAGACACCAGAGTCCCCAGGCGGGGCCTTGGTGTATTGTCACTTCACCGCAGAGCTTTGCAGAAACCTTTCCTCTTCCACTCTGCTTTTCTGATCTCCCTCGAAGCTGAGTGCTCAGTCCCAGAAGTCAGCAGCTTTCTTCACACGTTACTGTGATTATATCCACCACAGGGAGCTCCAAATAAGATGAGAGAAGGGGCTAATTCCTTTCACAGGGATGGCTTTCCATCCGAGCAGATTCAGCTGCGACAGAGCCCTGTTTGGTGGAAGCGGCTGATCTATCCCCTCTTCGTGTTTGCAGCCATGCTGCCCTCCAGACCGGGAGTGCTGGGAGCCGCGCTGGTGCCTGGCTCAGATCACGCTTCACACACGAGTTGCTGCTTCCAGCTTCTCCCCAGGACTGCTCTGGGGCTCAGGAGGATTTGAGTCCTTGACCATGGTGAGCTCTGGTTTAAGGATCTCCGTGATGCTGAGATTCTATGATGTGTAGCAACATCCCTCACCCGCAGACCTCGTATGTCAGCTGCACGCTCTGACTGTTGGGTGCCATGCAGCCAAGCCCCGCTGTGCAGTGGTGTGTGCTAAGCAACCTGTTGAACTTCCAATAACGATTGCAGCCTGCCCTCTAAACAAATGGGAAGAGGCGCCCTGGCATAATAAAATCACCAGAGAGAGGGCAAGGAATAGCACACAGATGAGATTTCATTCTCATAAATTGCCTCTCTATTATACTTGGAGTGTATTCACAATAGGGAGCTCCAAATATGATGAGGAAAGGGGCTAATTCATTTCATGAGGATGGCTTTAAATCTCAGCCTGTACCTGCGCTAGAAAATTAATTATGGCTGTGATGAATGAAATGAGGAGTTACACCAGTAATGAACATCACCATATCCTGCTCTCTTAGCCCAATAAAATTTTCTTTAACTCAGCAGTGGTATTCATAAATGTCAGCAAAGCAAAACGTGAAGATAACAGAGCACGTTGGCCAGCGTGCAGGCGGTGGAGTCTGTGGGTACACAACGAAAATGGTGGAGCCTTTACGTGTTCGTGCGCGATTTTTAAAGGCCAAGTGATGGCTTAGGCGTTTCAGAGAGCGACTGGTGGAGAAACAGCTAATAAAAACAGGTGTTACAAACATTATTACTGGGAGCTGTGTTTGGTGGTGGAATCCCAGGGCAGAAACTTGGCTGTATCAAAGGTAGCAGTAAAACTCTTCCCAACTCTGGATTCTGACCTTAGAGCATCCAGGCCCTAAACAAAATAACCTGAAGTCTCCTATTAAATTATTGGATTGTGTGCTCTGAGTCATTACCGAAGGGGCGATCCTCAAGCACTTTATTTCACCATTTTATCTGTGCATATTTGCCCCTCTGTGTGGAAGTACACACACACAGAAGAGATGCAATTTTTAAACAGTTTGTTTTCTTCTGGTTACTCGCTGCTGGGATTTATCCATTCTCAGTGACTGTCCTCTAGCTATTTGTGAATACAGAGTGAAATGCATGCAGATAAAGCTGTCTGGTTTGCCACCCTTGCAAAGCACAGTATATTTGGGTAAAAACAGAAGGCCTGCTTTTTTCATAGCTCCAAATTATACCCACAGACTTTGGCTGTGTGCCTCTGATATGCGCTTGGCTGGTGGGGGCCAGACAGCTGTGACAGATTGCATTAAAAAATTTGAATAATTAGTGACACAGGGAAAAACCTTTCAGATGGGTACCTTCCGCAGGCCCTGCTGCCCACAGCACCGGTATTGTCTTCATCCTTCTCTCTCTTCCTCCATTGAAAAAGAAGACCTTGGCCCAGCAGCAGCCTTTGGATACCGAACAAGTCCATCACCCTAAAAGAGGGCTAACCACCCCTCTGGCTTTAGTTTCTTAACTTGTTCTTAAAGCCCTTGAGAGACGGCGATCCCACAAACCATGCTGTGCTTCACTTGTATTTTGGGTCATTCTCCTTGCTGTAACTTTTTCTTATTACCGTTACTCCCACGCTCCATGAACCCAATGATCCATTTTCCTTTGCAGCGAAGTTTTACACATTGGAAGCCATTGATTGTGTTCCCCCTTGGCACTTTGTCTGCAGGCTGATGGACACGGTTTTTCTGTTCTTTCCCTGAGGGCTGTGCCTTCCTGACTGCTCCCTTCAGTCCGGCACTGGCTGTGCTCATTGGGCTGGGTTGGTCCATGTGTGCTGTGCTGCGTTCCATTGGGCTCTTGGAGCATTTCTCCATTTCGTCACAGCAAGTCAGGGTCTTCATAAGCATGAATGTTGCCACTCAGTAGATTTCAAGTCTCTCTGTGAAGGCGTGATCTCTGTTCCCCGCTCAGTAGTGCTTGCACCAGTTTCTGGGCGGCCTCGCAGAATCTGCTTTTAGCCATAAACTAAATCATCTCATACAGTTTCCAATCTGATTTTCAGTTTCATTGCAGGAGTTTGAGCTAGAGCTTCCCCAATTTACTTACAAGGATGTTGTGGAAGACTGTGTCAAAAGCCTTGCTAACCTCAAGTATATCCACGAAGCCTATTACTTTACCACACAAGGAAATTAATTTGATTTGATGCGATGTATTCTTGACAAACCCATCTTGGCTGAATCTCATCTTGTTGTTCTCATCTGTGTGCCTACAAATAGTTTTTTTATTTTCCTGGGAAATGAAATTAAGCTGACAGTTTATAATCCCCAGCCCTCTTTCCCCCTTGCCCCCGCCCCTGTGCATCCTCTTCCTTTCTCCAGCCACACTAGAGCCACTGTGTGTTACTGCTGCCGCACTCTTCGGCCTTCTGCTGAAATTTCCGTCCCTGCTTTCCTGTCCTGTTTTTTTGTTCGTTTGGTTTGTTTTCTTGTGTTTCTCTAGTGCAGTAACCCTCCCTCCCCAGCTAAACCCCTCACTCTGGGGCTCCCGCAGGGGACAGAGAGCTGCCGTCTTCCCTCCCGTGCTGTGACATTTGACCGCATCACCCTCAGCCAAACAGCCAGTGGCTTGCTGCTTAATTTCAGCATCCAAAATAAAATTGCTTTTTAAACTCCCCATGGACTCTTTCCAGGCTACTGCACAAATGAAGCCTGCTTCTCCTCCTTTCCCCACCACTTCCTTTTCTTACAGAGTAGTGGCCTCTTCCTTCTTTCTCAACTTTTATATAGTGCTATAAATTGGCAAGGAGATTTACGTCTGCTAGATAAGACACAGTGGCAGCCCAGCAGTTTGCAGGCTGCTCCTTCTCATCTTTCCCCGAGACAGCATCTCAGGAGCCAAACGGGAGCCAGGCAGCTCCCTTCTGCCAAGGCACCTTCAGCAAACAGTGCCAGCATGTCAAAAATTATTGCAGCCTTCTGCCTCTCTGTGAGGGTCTGGGACACGTGGGGATTTGTGTATCTTCTGCATGGCTTTCTGATCTCCTGCTTTGCACCTAAAGCAGACTGGGAGCTGCAGTTTCCTTGTCCTTTATATGCTAATGGGTGCAGCTGCTCTGGCGGCAGCAAAGCTGGGTGGTGAGCTCCATCCAAAACACTGGGAGCGGCCTCACCAAGAGGGCAGGAAGGAGCCTGGCAATGGAGGTCAGCCCTTCCTCGCCCAGCTCCGTGAGCTGCAGCCCTCCTCCATGGCAGTAAGGGTGATTTTGCTCCACTGGGGCAGCTCCTGGCAGGTGCAGGACATCCAGTGACCATCCTGTCCTCTCCCTCAACCCACTGGAGAGCCTTGGAGATCCTGTGTCCCTGGGAACCACTGTGGTGAAGGAACAGCAAGGTTTGCTCAAGGACACAGGGAGGCCCTTGGCGCTGCTCCCCTCCAGCCCAGTGCTCGGGGTAAGTCCATGTCCTCTCCTGCAGTCAGTAACATCTTGGCTCCAGGGTGTGAGGCTGAGTTGGGATCACAGAATCATAGAACATGCCGGGTTGGAAGGGACCCACAAAGATCATCAAGTCCAACTCCCGGCTCCATGTGGCATCACCCCAAAATCAAACCCTACGTCTGAGAGCATTGTCCAAACTTCCCTTGTACTCCGGCAGCTTCGGGCTGTGACCACGGCCCTGGGGAGCCTGTTCAGGGCCCAACCACCCTCTGGTGAAGAACCTTTTCCTAACACCTGACCTGACCCTACCCTGATACAGCTCTGTGCCATTCCCTTGGACCCTGTAGCTGTCACCAGAGAGAAGTTAGATTCTTGACTATATTTTCATTTGGAGTCTATATGCATCATTTCATCTTTGAGTCTGAATACATGTGCTAACCAAGCCAAGTTTTATATGGTTTTCTCCTTCATGCCCTTGGTTGTTCCTCCATTGTCCTGCTCAGCATCTAATGGCACTGATTTCTGCAGTGGATATGAGCCTTGAGGACCCTCTGGTTAATGCACATTAAGGTTCTGCTGGACTGAGCCCGGTGAGCAGCAGCACTGTGCGGGCAGGGCTTCCCGTACCTGCCCCGGCCGTGCTGTGTGAACCTGAACTTGTGCATTTCCTGCCTTTGTGTTGTTTTGTTTTGCTCCATTGTTGGCGTGCCCAGCCTCCCCCCATCGCCTCAGCAGCGGATGCGCTGTTAATTCAATGTCTTCCTATTCGCAGAAACCCTCCCTTATTTTCTCCTCTTCGGGTGAGAGCGGACAGTGAGCAAACTTTTGTGCCTTTTGCGTGTTTTGCTTGATTTTTGCAGCAGCTGAATCAGCATCTCCCTTTCTCTGTAAGACAGCAGCCCTCTAAGCCCCTGTTATCTGGCGAGCGTGCCACTTGCCACAGCCACCACCTAGAGCGGCTGAGATAAGTGAAGCAGCCGAGGGAGGACCCATCCTCCACAGCTCGTGAATGCTCCCAGTCAGCCTGGGAAATAATAGAAATATTTATTCTCTGGAAAAGCCTCCAGCAGCTGCTCTCGTTGCCTCTTTGTCTCAGCCGGTGCTGCCTATCTGGTGACGAACAGAGACGGGGACGCGAGGCCCCGAGCCCAGCACAGAGCCCAGCTCTGCTCCTCCCCGCAGGCCTCGCTGGGAGCACCAGGCCCGGCAAAGGGCAGTTCTGTCCCCTGTCAGCATGTCCTCAGCCCGAAGGGCCCTTCCTGCAGCTCCTGGGTGCTGGGGTCACCGAGCCCTGGTGGCTGCCTTTCCCCAGATCCATATGATGGGCAGGAGACCATGACAGGAACCCAGGTTTCAGCTGGGCTGGCCAAGCTGAGCCCTAAAAGACTGACCCACACAGAAAGGGTGTGAGAGCAGAAGGGGAAAGCATACATGTTATATTCATGCACCCTTCACTATCTGATGTAACTTCTCAGAGCATGAACTCAAACTGTGGATAAGATGGAAAGCTTCTCTCTGTGCAGCACAAACACCACTGTACCCATGAGCTCATTTTGTGCCCTCTTCCTCAGCATCCCTGACAAATTTGTGACTGAATTAGGTGGAAAACTTGTGTAGTCTGCTCTTAAATACACCCACAGAAATACTTGCTCCAGTGTTCCTGCAGCTGGAGATGGCTGCTGCTGGCCGCAGGTCCTGCTCCCACAGGCAGTGGTTTCGGGGAGATCCACGTTTATTTCAGCAGCTCCTCCTTCAGCTGTTTGTTATTACCCTTTTTCTCTTCCTTTCTTCAACAAACTGAAGATCAAAGACTCAAAGCCAGAGCTCGAGTCTTGTGTCTGAGCCAGGTTTTTTTACAGCTTAGCAGTGGCTGTATGGGATCTGGGCAAGTGCTGCTTGCTGTCCTGTAGTGGCATTGGTTTCTGTAAGGGGTAACGCAGCGGTGTTTTGAGAGGCCACTGTGGGCTGTGGGTGAGCCCTGTGGGGTTGGATGGGGCACTCTGCGTTTCTCCAAGAGGAAGGCTGCATGCTGCTTGCCCTTCTCTCACACCGGTGCCTTTGCATGAACGCATTTACTGCTGCTCCCCTGCGAAGCGCAGGGCGTTACCGACAGGCAGAGCCGTCCTTCCTGGGGGCAGCATCCCCCACGCGCCAGCCTGCAGCCTGCCATGCTTTCCTCCTGCTTCATCCCTGCTCCCCAGGCTGTCTGTGTCCCACTCCCGTGTGAGAGCCACCAGCTTGTAGCGAGTGCAAGGGAGTGGACCTCAACTAGTGTTTAACTAGATGGAAGTGGTGGTGACGGCAGCTACCTGGAGCTGGGAGGCACGGACTCGTGCCATGTAGTGGGCAGAAGCTGCTCTCCCCATGACCCTGCCATGGGCCAGGAAGGGAGGATCATCACGATGGGCTTGGGGCACCCTGCCTCCTCCTGCCCTGGCCCCAGGCAGCTCCCGCATGTGTGAAACCGCGACCAGATAGCATCGTCGCACGGCGTGCTGTGCTCTCACATAAAGAGAGGAAGGAAAAGGATTTAAGTAAACAAGATCGGAGCAGCTCGCAGAGCTGCTGCCAGGCAGCCCCGTCAATAAATGCGCGCCGGCCTCGGCCGGCAGATTATTTCAATGTCAGCACAGATGCCATTTCTGGAAACTCCCCGCAGACCAAGGACGTCGAGGAGCCATTTTATTGCACTTGATGGGTGAGTGCGGGAGGCAGAGGTTAATAAGACCGGTGTCATGCACAGAATGTGCCGAATAAAAGACAAAAAATGAAAAGTTTGTGTGAAAAGTGCTCGCTTTCCTCTAAGCACGCCTAAGAAAAGGACATCATTTCCTCCCATTCCCACTTTTAAATGAACATCTACAATTTTTGCAGCTGCTAATGTGAGCAGTGCAGCACTGTAACACCCTCCTGAGCATACGAGTTCTCACCTAATACGCACGCACTCAGCTGCCTCGGAAACTCATTTATCTGCACCAGCTACCTCCTCACTCCCCAGCATGAAGGAGTTTTGCACCAAAGCTGTGTTTGCATTCTCGTATGTGACAACACTGCGCGAGGTGTTTCCGTGCCGTTCTGTAAAGTCTCTCTGCTCCTACGCACGAGCCACAGTTATCTGCGGAAATAAGGAAGTGCTCCCACCCGCATCAGGCTTGGAGAGAGATGTGAAAGCAGCAAGAATCTGCATTTTGAATACTGTGCATGCTTAGATAAACAAGCGGGAGCATTTCTCTTTAAAAAATACTCATGAGCATGGGAAGGTTTGGGACTGTATTTTCAGATGTGCTAGCTGCAGTCACAGGGAGTTCTACCACCTTGTGAGCTTTTCAACCCCCCTGCAATCAGCTGGGGCAGCATGCTGCTTGCAGGGCATGTCTGCCTGCTGCAGGGACAGCCCCGTGCCCCAGGGCACTGCGCATGCTGGGAACTCACAGCGAGCAGCAGGGGCTGCCAGCTCCGCTCCTGCCCGTGGGGTGGTCCCCATGTCCCAGGGAGGTGTGCAGATGTGACTGTGAGACCTGAACAAGGAGCTCCCAAATAATTCCTAAATAAGGGATTCCTCAGTAGTTCCTGGACGTGTCTTACCGTGCCTTTGAAGGAATTGTGCAGACACAGGAATGGGATGGAGTTGCCTGTTGTAAACCTCAGTGCCTCTGCTGCACCATGAGGGCAAAATTTGGTGAGAAATGAGAGGGGGAGGCTCTCAGGTCACTGGGCAGTGCCCATATGACATGTGCAGCTACACTGTGCCGGGCCACCCAGCTCGGCTGAGTGTGGCCCCTGTGCCATACAGGGAGAAGCTGTGGGTGGGGGCAGCCCGCTCTCGAAGCGGGGATTTTGTCTGTACTGTTGAAGGGGGGCAGACAGACAGACGGACAGATGGAGCAGTGTCCGCAGCAGGGATAGAGCCGCAATGTCCCAGGCCCAAGAACTCTTAGCATCGCTGCGAGTGCTTATGAAGACAAAATATGACCGGGTCTGCTGGCTAAATGCAGAGTGCTCAGTGAATGCTGAGAAAGCAAAGGGGCTGGGGCTGTTCTGAAGGAAACAAATCCAGACAAAGCCGCAGCAAAGCCAACCGCAGCAGCATGTGCCACAACAAGTTTGCTGGTCGCCCTTTGTCGGCAGGACGAGCTGCAGCTGCGGTGGGGGAGCAGGAGCGCAGCTGCTCCCCAGCACCTCCTGCGGTCATCTGGGAGGGGCAGCCCACAGCTGGTGCCGTGCTGCTGGCAGGGAGCAGATAGGGCAGGTGAGGGGCGGGCTACAAATGCAGGTGCCCTGCACATGTTGCTGGGTGAGGGGAAGAAATGGAGGGGTGAGGGTGGTGGAGCTGGTGGTGACTGTACAGGGCTGCAGGAGGATGGATACCTTTGCTGTCCCCAATGCCCAAAGGGACTTTGGTTCGTTTAGAAAATGCAACGCTTTATTAGGACTGTTGATTTACCACCAGTTGAGCTGGAAGAATAATGGATGGATAAAGTGGGCTTTTTTTTTTTTATGCCCCAGATGGTTAATAAATATATACCACAACAGACAAGCATATATTTTATAAATTCAGAAGGGACAGGTGGAAACAGCAAGTAAATCTGGGTGAAGAATCCTCCATATTTCATCCCTGAAGCTATTTTGCAGGTTTCAGAGATATTACCCATCGGGGCTCAACACACAGCAGGGCTGTAGGCCAGGAGTGATGCTCACCAAGAATTTAAGCACGTAAAGTTAATGATGTGAGAACAGGTGTTCATTGCTGTAGTTGATGGGGAGGAGTTTGGTGCAGCATCAATATAAGGACAACACAAGCAGAGAGATTAAAATGTGCAGCAACAGAGAGAGAATACCAAAAAGCTGGGATGCCACATGTGCAAAGAATTTAAAAAAAACGATGCTGTAACTTCGATGAAAAAATAGTTTGAAATCAAGTGACGGATACGGTTAGGCACCTAGCTTCTTGTATACCACCGTGAAGAGGGAAAACATGCACTGTCCAGACAGGCACAGAGCAAAAGAGTGGGGGGGATATGGTGGCACCATCCAGACAAAACACTCGCTGCCCAAACTGTCCTTGCGCTGGGAGTGACCCCTGTCCCACCCCATCAGGGAGTATTGCTGGGAGCATGGCAGCACCAGGTGATGGCTTCTTAGCACTGAGATTGCAATAATAGTGCATCCGAGCACTCAAGCTAATGTAATGTCTACTACTGGGCCTTTTTCTCATTTTCCCTATGTTTCCCAAGTTAATTCTAGGTTTTCTTGCTGAAGCTTTTCTCATGAGAGACTTGTTGTGGTTGTTTGAAGGAGCGGGGGAGGGAAGAAGGCAGAAATGCAACCAGAAATTGGATCTCCTTTTTGATTCTTATGGAGGGTTTTGATCCCATGAAACCATTTTACCTGAATATTCAAAAAAAGTCAAATTGATTTCATTCAGCCATAGCATGATCTCACAGATACCTGTGGAACAATCTAAACACTAAGGAAATGGAACAGGATAAGACTGGACTAACAGGCTGGGGAGTATCTAGCAAACAGCTGTGCATGTGATCTTCTCCTGAGCATCTTCCTAATTTTCTCCCCAACATCTTCTCTTGGACCATCACTTAGCAAGATTAAACCCACCAAAATCTGTAAGTGTAAACCCTGTGGAAAAGTCTAGAGCTCTTGCAAGTGGGTTTGGAAGATGCAAGACCTCTTAATATCACAGTAAAAGACACTTGCTGTGCACTTAGCCAGAGAAACTAAACAGAGTGTAAGGAGCACAGGCTGCTGTTTTAAGCTCTTTTCTGCCCACTGATGGGTCTTACTAATTGGTATTTATCAAATGTTGCTTTGTCCTTTTATTAGTTTCATTTTCTGCTAGGGCAAATGGTGTTTGTGACAAGCATGGGACTAGGATAAGAATTCCAGTATGACATTATTTAAAAAATGGAAGCAAGGAACAATATGGAGAAACATTTGACAGGAAGGGAACCAATGCTGCTGAGAAGTTGAGACCAGAGACAGAGGGAAAAACGAGCTTGTTGCTGCCCAGCATGACTGTGGCATCTCAGAAAGCTGTGTTTCTCCTCAAGGAATGCTAAATATTTTCAATGTATTAAATGCCTTAATGTATTAAAAATACTGTCTTTATACTACCTATGTTACTTTAAAATAGTTATTTTAACTTCTGGCTACAGCCTGGTGTCAAGCAAAAGCTACAAAATGTTCGTACTGCCTGAAGTGCTACAGGATGTGATGTTAGGTTGAGAATTTGCAGAAAACATGAAAGACCAAGCCAAATTCTGCATCTCACTGCTCAAGTGTTTTAGCTGGGGAGCTCAAACAAGAGCAAAAACAGAAAGATGGAGCAGATGCCGCATCTCCATGGGGCTTCTTCTGGCAGCCCCCTTCCTGTTCAGACCTTGTGCTGTCTCCTCTGGAGCGACATGGCGGTTCCATTTCCTGAGACAACAGCACTGCAGTGAGCCAGAGCGGGTGCCTGAAGAGGGCAGTGGGAGGATGGATGCAACCTGAGGCAATTCAAAGAGACACTTGTGTCTGCCTTGGAGGACATGGGGCTGCCGCACTTGGGGGCATGGAGCCATCTGCTCTTGGGTACAGAAACTCCCAGCTTTCTGCTGCAAGGTGGCCTCCAGACTCCTCCTGGAGAGACAGAGGCGGGGGGTCCCATCCAGGCTGGGCCCCCTCTGCACCATTCTCCTTACAGCTGGGGCTGAAGGCAGCTCTGCCACCACCAGCTTGAATTATGAAAATGCCATCGGCCCTAGTGCTCATCCCTAAAATGAGGTGATTCCAAATCCTCCTCCGAGGGAGATTTCTGAGTTGCTTTCTGGGTGCTTTTGGTGACTTCCCTCTTGGTACGTGGGCTCCCCTGGGCTGGTGCTGGGGGGAGAGAGGCGGGCAGGATGGGTGCACCTGGCTCTCCCTCCTATACAAATTCAAGAACAACAAGAAAAGGTTTTCAGTGAAGTAGAAAAGAAATGCTCAGCAACACAAGGCACATTTAAAGAATGATTTCACTCCAAAGAAGACCATTTCGTTTTACCTTGTAAAGTCCTTAAGCATAAACAATTTCCGAAGTGAAATTTCATTTTAAAATGAAGAATTAAATATTTTCAGTTTGAAAATCCAGATGTTTTCATTTTAAACCCCCAAAAGTAATGCTGGAAGGTTTTTTTAATTGTGAAGACCATGCACCAAAACCGTGGTGAACTTGGCAAACATTTCCAGTTGACCAGCACTTGTGTTTTTTTTCCAAATCAATTACTCACTGAAAAAAGCTGTCCCACCACTAAACAGGAGCACAGCAATGGCTCTTCTGCATGCAAAAAGCCTTTATTTCCACCCATTGCTCCCTGATGTACATTAAAAATTGTACATAAGATGTAATCATCGAGCTGTGCAAACTGTGCCGTTGGAAAGAGGAGTATAAGGAGATACAGCAGCCAGGCACAGCCCGCATAAATCACGGGCTTCCTGGGCAAAGTCTGACTGAAATCAGCAGTGTCAAGAGCTTCATGGTTTTATTTTTTCCCTATCCACTCTACTTTTTGGCCTAAAACTTTGGAAAAACCCTGGTGCCTTGATGCTCCTCAGTAAGCCAACGTACTCTGAAGGCCGTGTCCCGATGCTGCTGCCCTGCATGCAGGGGTTCCATCCGCAGGTACCAGCTGCTGCCTGCTGACAGCTGCGCTGGCTCCGGTGTGTGCAGGGGAGGGTGCACACCCACACACATGCACGCACACACACTCACCCACCAACCCCTCCCTGAACACACACAACAAAGAAGCCTCACAGCCTCTCAGAGGCTGCTGCTCCCTCAGCCTCCTCGGGCCTCCAGAGCGCTCCGCTGCCTCCTACCCTGCAGCTCCCACACCGAAATCCCATTATCCATAAAAGCATATTTGTATTTTTAAAATAATTCTGCTATGACCCCTGGTTTTGTTACAGATCAATTATTTGTAGTTTTTTTTTTTTTTCTGCCTATGCAATGGCTATTCTCTTACCATAGAAGGTTTTTCTCTCTCAGTTCCCCTCCTTTCCCTTTTATTTCAGGAGAGGGGGGTTGGAAGCTGCTAGTTAACCCTTCCCAAAACAGGCTTCTGGCACCAATTGCCACCCAGTGACGGTGGGGCTGGAAGGGGGCAGGGGAGCGAGGAAGATGACACAACACGCGTGAGCCCGAGCAGCCGGCTCCAGACACAACATCTGCAGAATGAGGCCATTTTTCTGTAACTCTAATCTCATAATTCATTGTTTGTGTGGTGTTGGTTACAGTAGCTGAAAGGGGGGATAACAGCAGGTCAATTTGGCAGAGTTGTGCCTGAATCCGAAATGAGGGACTAGCCCACCTTCTGACGAGCTGTTGAGATGCTGCCAGAAAAACGGAAAATAAGCCGGAAAGCGGCTTAAAGGCGAAAGGGAGGCCCCTGATAAATCATACAGTTCTGCTAGGAACATTTCCCACACCATGCAGGTGTGCTGAGTGCTTGCAGGCTCCGGGTGATGCCAGGCTGGCCTTGCTCGTGCTTCTCCCTGCCATCCAGGCTTTTCCTTGTCAGAAGCCCCCAGGTCTCCCTGTTGGTTGTGGAGAGTCCGGTGAGCACAGCTCTGGGGAAGGTGTGCTGGTTAGTGTTAGCAGCTGATCACCAAACTTCTCATTTTAAAACCGCAAACCCTAGTCTGTCAGCCTAAATTAGCTAGCAGCAAGGGAGTGTTCTTCTCGGTTTGCAGGCCGTGGCACATCTGCTCTTTGAAGACAGAGAATGAGCAAAATAGGAAAATAGGGTGCTGTGCTTTTTTTTTCTTCCTTTTTCTTCCCCGTCAGCCTCCCATTTGTGTGTTCATAAATATCCCAAAGAGAGGCCAGTGTGTGGACGGGGGGAAGGAGGTGGGTGAGGAGCGGTTCAGTGCAGAGTGAGGGACACCCTTCCTCCCCTGCCGCCTCCTCCTCCTCCTCCTACTCCTCCTCCTCCCCTCCCTACTGACCTTGAGTTCATTCTCGCTCCCTCTCCCTCCCTTCTCCTCCCCCTGCCCTGCTGCATCTGGCATCCAAGGAAGGCTAGCAGGGGACTGAGCCCCCCTCCCCGCAGCCCTTAACCCATGCTGCTCCGGGCATGGCGCCTGGCCTGCCCCGGCACCTCCCCGTGTAAGGGAGCAGCCCCGTGGCCCCATGCTCACTGCCCGGCTCTCAGGCCGGTGCCGATACGGTCGTCCTTCACTAACAGCCATTGGTGAACAATGGACGGCCTTGTGCAGCCCAGCCGCGGCCTTGCAGCTGGTGGGCCTGCTGAAGGCCTCTCTGCCCTGCGCCCTCTCCAAGGGCTCTCCTGGCCACTGTCACCACGTGAAACACTGGGGTGGCAGGGGGCTGCTGGGGCTGGGAGGCTGGGGGTGATCCCCGGCGGCAGCAGCCTGCCCGCTGCTTGTTGGCACAGAAAAGTACAATGGAGACGGATCACGCGCAGCGACAGGCTGCCGGCGGCTCCAGGGGATCCATAATTTATGATGTTTTTCTTACCGATCCGGTTTTGGATTTCACAAGCAGGCCAGTTTCCTTCCCATTTGTTGCTTCCTTCCATCCTCGCTTTGTGAAAATGAACCTGGGCTCAGAACGAGCCTGAATCGTGCGGGTGGCTGAGTTTGCACAGGGCAGGAGGGGGTTCCCCAGCCTCACCTCGCTGCTCATAATTTATTGCAGGGAAAGCAGCTGGCACTGACTCGTGCCTTGCCCCACCTCAGCTTTCTGTCCTGCTGCTGCTGCCCCAAACCATGCGCAGGTTCAGTGGGTCAGCTGGTGAAAGCTGTGCTCCTGGGGCTCCCGGCAGCATGCTGCCTGGAGGTAAGGAGGTTAATAAGGGCTTTTAGGGATTGTCCTTCCTCAAGTAAAAAGGAATCCACACTTAATCTGCTCGATCCCCTGTCACGGAGCTCACTGGCTGGGAATAGATGCACCGCAGCGTGGGTGCTGTCAGATGTAGCCACACACGGAAGCATGGGGCTCAGTGTTTTTTTTCCAGTGGGCCAAGCCTCAACCCCTGATTTCAGATCCAGATTTCTGGCTGCAGCCACCAGTCCTGCCCGTTGTGCAGCAGTGCTCCCAACCTCAAGGACAGGGACAGGGACGGACCCGCTGCGAGGTGCCACCGCCCAGCACTGCAGCCCCCCGCCTCGCTGCAGATGGCTGGGTCAGCCGAGCGGTTTGCAAATGACCAAGTAAGGTTAAAACCACAGTCACTGTGGTTACCGGCGGCTGTGATTAGTCACACAGTAAGTGATCCAATTATAGCATCCCCCCCACACACCCCACTTCATCTGTTTAAAAGGAAAAGCCCAGGCCTCCTGTAACTTGATTTCAGAATGGGTTTATATCCAAAAGAAAAAGGATCCTGACGTTGGAAAGGGAGGCATCATGTGGGGGGCCAACAAGGATTTTATTTGAAATTGGTGTGGACTCACTGTCACAGAGCAAGGATGCACGTGTGTGGGGAAAGCCTTTTTTGCTCCTAGATCAGTGCCTTAAACAAGGCATGGGATGAAATTAGGGAACTTTCAGGAGGTGGGAGCTGCCAGAGGGTCTTGGCGGGTATCAGCTGGTGCTATGGTGTCTGCCGGGGGGCCCTGGCAGGTCTGTCCATCTCCTGCCACCGCAGTTTAGCGACCACTGAGATCAATCTCCTGCTGCTTCCCACCTGGACCACTGCGCAGCTCGGCTGGCTCTTTTATTTTTAAAAAGGATTTCTAGGACCCCACCTGATTCGCCTTGCAAATGGCTGTGGTTTTCAGAAACACGCTTCCCCTTCTGCTGGGTCCCAGCCTCCCACATTCAAACAGGGAATGGGGCAAGGCTATTGAGTCTCAGCCTCCTCTCCCCCAGCTGGCGCAGGCAGTGGGAGCAGGTGAAGGGCACCTGCGTCCCTGCACCAAGTGTGCCCTGGCCCCCTCCCCGATGGCCACCATGGCAGCATGAGAGGCGGGTGGGAGAGGAAGAGAGGGAGGGAGGGAGAGGGGAGGTTAATTTGCTGCAGTTGCAGGCTGCGGTGCCTGCCTGCAGAACGCGGAGCTGGGTGCTGCTGTCCCTTACCACCTGGACACTCCAAACTGGGGTCCTGCCTGCGGGAGCCTGCACCTCCCATACCCTGTTGACATCCTCCAAGGGATCCTTCTGTTACTGGGAATGCTGTTGCTGCTATCTGTTGTTATTATTTATTGTCTTTCAGTGCAGAGCAACCCCTGGGGCACAAGAAAGCTCAGTAACACTGATGGATCCTTCTCCACCTCTCCTCGTATTCATGTTTCTTTGGTCATGCCGTGCTTAAACATCAGCTGAGAGCACGTTTACTTTCTTTTAGCACAGTGTGGGTTGAAAAACGGCCAAGCCAAATTTACAGATGAGCAATGACACCACACATTTTCTCCCACACCGCTGAGCTTCACCCCAGTACAGTTTTATGCCAAAACTGCAAATCCTGGAGAAATTCTAATGGGGATCCCAGGTCTTCGGTGCTGCAGCACTTACAGGTGAGTGGTCACATCCCTGGCCCTCCTGGTGCAGTCACTTTTCTCTGGGAGTTCTGAGGGCCATCAAGACCCTTCTGGGAAAAATCTCCCTTCTTGGATATGGGGACATCAGTGACTCCTGCAACAGCCACCACTGTCCTCATGCTGATACACCCACCATTCTGGATTGGGGCATCACTATCCTGGGAGTCACACAGCAATTTGAAACAATTTTTTTCGGAGCACGTTTCTTGACCTTTTGTGATAATCACTATCTGACACTTTCTAAAGTATTTCTGAGGATGAGATACATGCAGACATCTCCCGCTCCACCCTACAGATTTATTTCACAATACACTTTGACTCAGCAAATTCCTGACTCCTTGGGTGACTAGGAGCTTTCCTGGAGGTTTTCCAACAGGTGCCCTCTATTACGTTGCTTGGCTGTCGATGCCTCCCTCCTGCTTGAACTTCCCTGCTTGTCTTCCTGCTTCCCTGCCTGCCTGGAGAGCTTCTTCCCACTCCTGCCTCCAGAATTCCCAAGCCAGATTGCACCCAGCTGAGCCTCCAAAGCTTTTTCTTCCTTCTGAGCTACCCTAACAGCTCACTTGCCTCTTTTTCCCTTAAAATGAGGAAAATGTGCGTCTCTCTCTCATCCATTTCCTCCTGCCAGAGCAGGGGTGATGAAGCAGTTTTGTTGGCAGCTCATGATCAGGCAGAGGATTACAGGAGCATATTTGGGGGCAGAGGAAAGATGTGTGGGCAAGGATGGAGGGGTTGTCTGTACAAAGCAGGAGGATGCATTTGTCCCAGCCCTCAGTTCTGGGTGAGATGGGGGCTCTGGAGATGAGGAAGATGTCCTCTCTGCCTTCTCCATTAGCAATACAACAAGAAAATATCCTGCATGGATACCCAAGCAGATCAGAACATGCTGGGTTAAATACTGGTTAGTGCTATTTTTTGTCTGTGAACATGTGACAGTCGAAGTGGAATGTTAGACAGCATGGGAAACATCCATTTTTTTGCCCTACTAGTGTCTGATTCTTGTTCAGAGCCAGGTACAATCCCCCAGCAAGGCTAACTGGGCTGCATGAGCCCTTTTTCACCACGCAGCTCATCCCTGCCCTAAGAACTGCCTGTGAGACAGGGAGCATTCAACATGCTCCAGTGGCCTTCACCAGCATCCTCTTTGTGTAGCACTGCCTTGGTGCAGAGCTGCTCTCAGAAACACTGCTGCAGAGCCCCGAGATTGAGTGCTTGCACGCATAACAGTAGGATTGGGATGGTGATGTGTAGCAGATACCTGGCATAAGTGGGCTATCAGAAAAACCACTGTTGTTGTTGTTTGTTGTCTGCATACCAATGAGATATAGGAGCAACTACTAAGGATAAGGATTACGTTTTCTCCACATCTTAGCAGAGCTGGTTCCTGCCAGCAATTGGCCTCAATTTTAAAGTCTGATCCAAAACCCAAAAAAGTCTCACAAACTTCAATAGGCTGCAGTTCAAATTCTTGATGAGTAAAGCAGTGGAAGTAGGAAGAAAATAATTTCCTTTAATGAATAGCAGGGAGGGAAGAAGTTCCCAAATAATTATCAATGTGTTTGCAGTGACTCCCACTGTTTTATGCCTGTGACCCTGGGTCAGATGTGGGGTTTTGTATAGATCCATCCATAAGTACACAATACACTTGTCATAGATGAGACCAGCTCTGGTCTATTTTTCTGGCAGCTTAGGAGCCGTCATATATTCAATGTTTTGTCCAGTCAATCACATCTCAAATCGTGGGGTTTCCATCACTTCCCTCCACTGCCTCATAGGAGCTCTTTGTTAGGACTCTCTCCCAGAGCTTGCAGTAACTCTCCAAGCCCAGAAAGACGATGCAATGCATGTAGAGATGACTCATTTCATTTGCATTGACTGGATGCAAAATGAAGTCCCTTAAAGTTCTTCCTGGCTCTTATCTGCCTGTCTTGCACAGGCTGAGGAGCACATACCCACATGGCTGAGCAGGATGCTGTGCAGAGCTTCCCCTGAGCAGCTGTCCTCACTAACTGGAGGCAAAAAGCCTCTGCTTGCTAACTAGCTCTGCTGGGAGTGTCAGCTGGGATGAGCAAGGCACCTTTGCTGCATCCACCACCAAACGCAGCTCCTGGGGACTGCACCAGCAAGTCTCCATGCAACGCTGTACCATGCCAGCAGACAGCTACTTCTGCTGTAAATTCATCCAGCCTGGTGAATTTGCATTGCGGGCCTTCAGATCCTCTCTGTGGATTTCGGTGCCTGAGCCCCGGCTGTAAGGCTGCGTAGGTTGGTGTTTGTGTGTCATTGTACCAGTGACAGCAAAAATTTTCTCCGATCTCCCTGGGATCAACATATACAGCAGTGGGGCCATCATAGCAAAGGGAGATGGTCTGCAGCATAACACACATTTTGCAAAGCCTCTCCTGAATGTATAATCCCTCCATGGGGTTTAACACAGGGCATTCTCGTTTTCCCTCCCTAGCTTTCTCTTTCAGGGCCACATCCTGCAAACCAGGAGCCACATTGGCCTTACATCCATGCACGCTCGTCACTGCAGCTGCAAAAAGAAAACAAGAATCCAGCCTGGGGCTGAAAACTGAATTGCACTTCGTGAATCACTGTGAGTGCAGAGCTGGGAGATGGGGCCATTGGGGTGTGACAGGGAACACAGAATGTCCCCATGACAGCACATTCAGCCCAGCACAAGGCTTAGTCTCCTGAGGACAGCCTCCTCAAGCACAAATTTGCCTGGTTTTTCCCTTGCAAAGTGCATACTACCAGCACAATACCCAGAACAGCTGGATGCACCCCCAGTCCGGCTCTTTATTGGCTGACTGGAGTAGCTGGAGGCCAATTATCTCCCCAGCGATCGACAAAGGCTGGGGACTGCCGGAAAAGTGACATTGTCCCCCAGCCATGGCTGCCTCCACCCCCAGCCTGGCACAGCCTGGGCTACCACTTCCCCTTGCCCGAGGCCCAGCATAACTGTGTCAGCGGGTCCGTGGGAGGGACGTGCAGCACAGGGCAGAGCGTCCTCAGCACCATGATGGAGCTCAGGGTCACCCTGGGGAGCTCTGGGCCTCTTTTTGGCATTCCCCACAGCCACGTGGCATCCACGGCAAGGAGGGCCCAGCACCTCTTCAGGTAACAGCCTGAACCCTGGGGGTTTATTTAGCCCTGAGCTAAATAATTAATTGACACTAGATTGCTTGCTGATGATTTGCATCATGTCTGTCCACTGTCTCCTCATGTATGTTGGGCAAAACCACCCAAAAAGTGGAAAGTTTTGAGATTCCTCTTGTTGCTGCCGTTTTCAGTTGTTCCCTCTCCTTCACACAGACAGCGGTTGCTCCTATTCACCCCCTCTGTTTCAGGCCAGGCTGCGGTGCCCATCACAGCTGGGGCTGTGGGAGGCTCTCAGAGGGGTTTCCCCATGCAGGGATGTGGGCGGGTGCTGAGTAGGGCTTTCACCACATCCCTCCAACTTCAATAGGAGCGAGGCATGCTGGCAGCTTTTCTACTCCCATCTGCATCTTTTGTGCTGACCACTGTGTTTACGCAAAGATTATTTTGGTGTCCTCACCCTGCTTGCCTTCTGAGTCACCGACATGCAAGCCAGCTCCTATCTGTGGCAGAGCTGCAGCGTGGTGTGAGCAGTTTGCACCCAGCCCGGGTAAACACACCCTGCCCCTGAGCGGGGCTTGCCTGCCTTGCTCAGCTCCATGCTGACCGCGGGCGCTTCATCCCTGGTGAGCTCCTGGCTGCTGTTAATGGCTTACTGGATCCCGGGCAATGTCTATGAGCCTGAGATATGTCCTTACTGGTCTTGGTGGTGTGCACTGTACAGAGCAAAAGTTTGTTTTGTGATTCACGGTTTGGGAAAGTGCAAATGGTATGCTCAGAAAGAGCCCCTCCTCTCCCCAACACTACTGGTTTCTCTGCTTTATTTATTTTTTGTCCACTTCTTTATTTTTATTTCGGCGCTTTCAAGAATCTCATAATATTTGGAGTCATTATTTCGAGTCTCAGGTCCTGGAGTCATGTGAATGTTCAGGAACTGCTGCTTTCAGTGCAAGAATAAACAAAGCGGGAGTGAGTTCCTGCTTTCTCTAGCCACAGAGACACGCCGGACCATTCAGCAATCCAAATCGTTGGGAAGTTGATGTCACCACATGTCCTCCTTGTCACTTCACCTGGGGCGCCGAGCAGCTGACCCCGGCCCTCTGTGTGCTTCTATCTCGTCATGCTGTGCTTGCCCAGTTTTCGGGGTGTGATGAGGAGCTGTCGGTGAGCAGCAAGGAGTGTGGGTGGCCATGTAACAGTGAGGAGATGGCCCTGGAGCACTGCAGAGATGGCCTTGGAGCAGGAGGATGCGGTCTTGGAACAGGGAGGAGGTGTCCAAGGAGCTGGAGCTGATCCCTAGGCAGGGAGGAAGGAAAGCACCCCCCACTCCTAATGGATTCCTTCACATAAAAAGGGCCCCAGCTACCTTTCTTCCCCATAATGGCCCCTGAGGCTCATGTCTTAAACTGGAAACAAAAGGATTGCTTTACATCACACAACTGGGGCAGGAGACATGGGGACAGAACCACTGGAGTGAGGGGCATGGTCGGGGCTCCTGCAACAGGAGGAGGCCGGGGGAGGGGTGCAGCTGGCCCTAACCTGGGCTTTGCTGCTGGCCTCTTGCTGGGAAACCCTTTATTAACCTCTTCTCTGCTGCTCGGGTGTCCGCAGGCTCTGGGAGGGCTCTGGTGTCCTGGGGCATCCATACAAATGTGTCCAGGTGAGTGTTTTGTGCTGTGCAGGCATACGCAGTAATGAAGACATAAGGTCTGTGGTAGCTAAAAAAAGGGAAAATAATGCTAAAAAAAGAAATCCTGCAATGAGAGCTTCATAATGGTGGCACAAGCACAGCAGAGCCCAAAAAGACACAGCCGTGGGACAGCAGGAGGGGGCTTCCCATGGAGAGGGGCACGAGGTGGCGGTGGAAGTGTGGGAGAACACCCAGCCCGGGTAGTGTGCAGCTTCCAGTGGCTACAGCTGTGCGCTCATCCTTTGTCTGCTCTCTCCTCTGGCAGCTTTCCGAGGGGTGGGCAGAGCAGGTGTGACAGGCACCCGGGGAGCCTGAGCACAGGCAAAACCAGGCACTTGGCCGGCAGCTGGAGGCTGCGAGCAGAGTCTGGATGCAGCAGCTCCACTCTGAGGATGCTGCGGCTGCTGGCGCTGCCCCGTGTGACCGCTGTGCTCAGGACAGCCATTGTGTCCCTCTGGCTTGACGTGTCCAGGACTTGATAAACCGCCTACTTTGGCAGCTGCGATTTTCCACTCTCAGTCCCCACACAGCTCCTTCCCTGTATCTGTTTTTGGTGGGAGGTTTCGTGGAAGAGATTGCAGTAGGGAGAATAAACTGGCAAACAAAGTATAAGAGACACCTTTGATTAACACCCAATAGGGGAAAATTGACTCTTTGGACCATCATCACCCTTGCCACATCAGATCAAAACAATACTCTGTCAGTGCCCTGGGCTTGACCCTGTCCCACAGTGATCTCTTTGTGGGAGGAGGCAGGAGGCGGGTGGATCAGCATCTCCTCCTGGAGCACCCTTCTCCCCCCAGGCACACAGCTTCACCAGATCCCAGGAGCCTGACTTCCTCAGGCCTGTCTCAAACTCATTTTGTGAAGCATGTGAGTCTCCTGTGCTCTCAGGGCTGAAACTAACATGTTAGAAGGAAAGCAGGTAATGTTTGAAACTTGCCCTGATATGCTTTCCTTTGACTATAAATGTTTTGCTTGGCTGCATTTGAATCAGCTGAAAAAAAGGTCCCTGTGTCTGGCTGATGTGGTCTGCGAAGGCTTTCAGCCTTCTAGGGCAGCTCTGTCCCTGCTGTGACGTTACAGAGCATGCAGCCCTCCTTTCAGTCTGAGCAGCACCTGAGCTCCTCTCAGGAGTGCTCGTCCAAAGGAGGCTCTGATCCTACCACTGAAATACGCATGATCACAGAAAAATAAATAAATAAGTAAGCAAAATCATAAAATAAAACCCTATCCTATCTGAACAGTAGGCCAGGGGAGAATATTGGGAGCTGGAAATGGCATCTCCCCCAGGAATAAGCTCCAGCTTTTCAAAGGTGCAGTTCTCACAGAAGTAATAGGAACGGCATCTGTGCTTGCAACTTTTAAGTTCGTAATTTGTCTGTAATTTCTCTGCAATCATCAATATTCTGTGGGGATTCTAGAGCTTGTTTTTAATGGGTGTTTTCTTTTCCATTGCAAAGGCCCAGCTATCTCTCTGAAAGCCCATATGCTCCTGTCCTGTTTGACTTTATCGTGCAGGAAATGGCCTCTGTCCAATTAGCAGCATGGGAATTAGCAGTGCTAGAAATTCACTGCTCCCCACTGTATTCCCCTCTGAGAGTGCTGAACTTCAGCATTAAATTTTCTCTCTTTCTTTTTCTTTCTTTTTAAGCAGCACCAAGAAGATTGAGTACATAGGCAGCTATTAGAAAAGCACTGTTAATACTGAAATCAGGAAATGCAGATGTTAAATCCCTAGCCACACTAGCTCGGAGGTATTTCAGGTAAGTTGTGTTTTCAAGTTAAATTATTTTCTGGTTTAACATGTGTCATTTAAATTGCAAGATGTTAATGGTAGCAGTTCTCATGATTAATCATGAAATCATAACATTTGATACGTTACTTGAGCCCAAGCCTCTGGAGTCCTGTGAATAACAGAAAAATCTGCTTTAGCACCCTCATGTTTGGAAAAAACACACTGAGCATCACCAAAGCGCAAAAGAAAAAGGTAAAATAAAAAACAATCGCTATTCCATCCATACACCTACATATTTAAACTTAGATATCTACACGTAAGTTGTCATTTTTTAAGCCAACTGTGTGATGTTTTGCTGGGAAGGGGGGAAAGAAACACATGCTCTTTGTATGCTTGGGATTGACATTTCTGCTTGAGCACCATGAGTCATAAAAAGGAGGAATTCATCTGAGATAACATTATTACAATACCTTATTTCTCATGTCCTGTGTTCGAGCTTTTACCAATGTGACTTTAATGGGATACATTTCTATGACTGCGCGTATTTACTGTGTAAAAGAGAGAGCTCTCTTTTGTGATGAATGCAAAGAATGCAAAGGAAACTTTTTATTTAGGCTGCTGGACACAGACCAAAGCTGTGGTTTTTCCTAGCTGTCTAGCTCCCAGACTGACTCTCACAGTGGGTGCCTAGTGTCACTGTAATGGGTTTTTCTAAGTCCTGGCCTGGATTAGCCAGCCACAGATCAGAGTGAGATGCTGAGTGCGCTACAGGCAGCTTACCTTTTTCACAGCAATTTCGAAAAAAATGTCTGTATCCTTTGAAACACACCTTTAAAAATTTGCGTTGGCCGGTGCTGTTAGTGTTGAGGCAGTAAGTCCCTGCTAGATCCTTTTCTGCCTATTTGTACACAATCACAGACAACAGTAAATGCTATTAGTGTTGTTATTTAATTACCTGGTGCCAAAAACCTCTTTTAAAGCCAGGCTCCAGTTGCACTGAATATTCTGCAGTATTATTTTCAAGCAGAAGGGCTAAAATATAAGTAATAAACCACTGCTATTGGGAGAAACTGATGGAAAGGCAGCAAAGCATCTGTGTAGTCCAGGAACAAGTGACCCTTGTGTGGAGGGACGCAGCTCCCCTTCTTCTCAGCTGGGGAGTCACTGAAACTATCAGGAAACTTTCAAGGATTCAGATCTCTTTCCCATATTGACTGGAACAGAGATACATGAGGTCCTGTGTGTCTGCATTGCCAAGCACCAGTAACAGGCTCTGTCTTATCTCCAAATGCAAAGCTCAACCGAGCCTACACCAGCACAAACTAAGGGAAGCACCAGGGAGCTGCCAGAAGGACCAGGGTGTCTAAGAACATTTTCATTCTGGAAAATCTTTGGCCAAAATAGGGAAGAATGAACAAAAGAGAGCTGGATCTTGTTACCAAAGGCTTGTGTAATGCTTTTCAAAGAAACACAACTGGCCCATGAGGGTAAGTGGTGTCGAGCCGGGAAGAGCTTAGTCACACAGCATAGTGCGAGCGGGGGAGGGTGGCCGGATGGCCAAAATCAGCTGATGACATCCGCAGTGGTCTGGAGGCAGCCTGGGGGGCCATTTTCCATGACGAAAGCAAGGAGCTCCTGCTCTATCGTTCAGCAGTGGGAAATTAGATAAGGGAGCCCTAGGAAAGGATCTGGACAAAAGTGTGGCTACACAGGGCTGAGGGACACAAACAGCCTTTGGAATGGCACTGTTTTCCTTAATTAATACTGCTTTCCTTAATTTTCAAGAGAGATTTATCATAGACAGCTATTATCCAAAATGTGTAAAATAAGAGACATTCATAAATACTGGGGTTCCTGGCAGTGTATTGCTTTACCTCAGCGTTTGGCACCAAGAGCTCCTTGGTCAGTGTAATTGTATCGCATCTGTGTGGGGGCTTGAACTGCTAATTTCTGCAAGCAGTGTGAGCCCATTTCCATGGCATCCCTTTTGAAGGAGAATTCTGTGTGTCACAGGAAGGCAGCCGGGGTGCGGGATCGCTCCCATTGCTGCCCCGCAGGGTGGGCGGCTCGGCATTGGTCCCAGCCACCGATCTGCTTGGGAGCGCCGGGTCTTCCCTTAATTAGCCCCGGCCTGCGGTGGCTGACAGGCTCTCGGCCATTTTAATGAAAAGCCATGTTCCAGCGGTGACCTTGGTCTAACCGGGAAGTGCCAATCACAGCCGGAACGACTGTCACAGCAATCACCGCCGGCACGCCGGGGGCCGCGCGGCCGCATCAAGGCAGCAGTGCTGCGCACGGCCTCCCGCGGCCTTCCTGCAGCAGGGCGGGGGAAGCCCTCAGCCCAGAGACAGGGAATTGGCACATTCCCTTCCCACCATGTGCTCCAGCACTGCTCTGAGGAGTTAGCTATTCCGTGACATCAGTGACAAAACCCTTCCCGTGCTTCAGCAGCTAACAGCCCTGCGAATGTCTCCTCCATTTTGCCCCTGACCTTTCCTTGGGTGGCTGAGGCTGGCTGCGCACAGGATCCACGCAGCCTGGCCAAAGTGGCACTGTGGGCCACTGCTCTGGGACAGCCTGGCTGTTGGGGACCAGCCCAGGGTGCCCTCTCCCCCCAAACCCCTGCTTTGTTCTGTGCTTCATTCCCTATTCATGTGATCACCTCGGTGTGATGCCGCCTCTCTCCTTCCCTGACTCTGCAGGAATCAGCAGTAGCTCCCCTCTCCATCTGCTGCTGCAGAAGGCTCCTGGGCTGTGTGCTGCCCTTCCCCCCATATTTGTACGCCTCCCCCTCCCTCCTCGCTCCCTCTTCCTCCCATCCCCTGCAAAAGTCCTCCAGAGTCAGCTGTCACTTGGTTTTATTTTCTCAGGGCTCCCGTCGCACAGTCACATCTGACTTGCCATCACTATTCCTCCGTGGCTCGGGGAAAACGTGGTCAACTTTTGCCTGGTGTCAGCTTTGCAGCCTGGGCCTCCTCCTCCTCCTCCCTGGGGGTGGTGGGAGCTGTTACTTCACTGTCTGCCCTCCTTTCTCATTGCTGCTCGGCTGCAGCTGGCATGAATGGTCTGCGCAGAGCGGCCCCCCCCAGGCTGCTCAATGGGACTGGCCTCGCCTCCCTCCCCCTGCCCTTGCCAGGCTCAGGAGTGACTCCCCGACTTCCTCCTTCCCCCTCCTCTCAGTGGCAAGGAAGGCCAGCTTGCCCTGGGTGGAGATGGGGATGCTCATGCTTGTAGATGGGAGACTTGTGGCAATTTTGGGTGGCAGATGGCACCTCCTGTACTGAGGCAAAGGTTTCCAGCAGTCCTCTTGCTGGTGCCCAGGGAGATGCCTGCTGCTTTCTGGGGGTTCTGGCAGAGCAAAGCACAGGTGGCTGCACCAGCATGCTGAGATGATGCCACCAGCTGTCCTGTAACCCAGCCCTGTGCTGTGCTGCCTGGCCGGCCTGCTGGTCCCCCGGTCCGTAGTGAATTGACCCTTTCCTGCTTTCCTGCTTGTCCTTGTATGATCGCCCTGGGGCACAGTTCATTTTCCTCTCTCCTTTAATGAGTCAGAGGGGTCCAGTTGGAGGCTTTCCAAGACTAAGCTTCCTGCGTTTCTTTACCCTTTCTATGAGCTTAATGAATATGCCACCAAAAAGCTCATTAGATGTAATGTCAGTTCTATTTCTGACGCTCCCTTTTGGAAAAACTGCATCCTGTGCTGGCAGGGAGGTGAACCTGAGAGCCACAAATGAACACGGAGCACCTCCTGCTTCTTCTTGTCTGTCCTTCCCTTTTCCTTGCTTAAACAGGAGCAAGGGATGCACACAGGAGGAGGAACCATGAGCCTCCCTAACTTCTCTCACCATCCATTTAACCAAGGTTACCTTCCCTCTCAGCACCTTGCAGCTAGAACCAAAAACCCCAAAGCTGTGGCTTTTTGCCCTTCATTGCTGCCCTTGCTGCTGCCGTGGTAGCGGGGCAGCTGTGATGGTTTGCAGGAAGAGGAGCCTTTAACCAGGGTTGTGCACACTGGTGCTGCTGGGAGGCAATCATCCCTGTTTGCTGAGGGTGAATCAGAGCTCCATGACTGGTGAATCACTGGAGTATTTGACATGTCAGAGTGGTGGAAAATGATTCACTCGAGGGTTGGTCTCTGGAGAACATATTTTCTTCCCCTACCCAGGAAATTCGGAGTTGTTTCGGAGTTTGTTTGGGTCCTCTCACTCCTTTCCAGGGAGTCAGATATTCACTGAGGGAGACAGAAAGGAAGACAGGCAGGATGGAGGGGAAAAAACAGAGCCTTAACACTGCAGTTAGTTGGCTGGGAACAGTTCCCTCATGCTGCCTGCCCTTCGCTGTCTCTTGTCACATTTGTGTGAGCTGCAGCTAGGTGCCAGGAAGGGAGAAGCAGCTGAACAAAGAGGATGTGGTTACTCTGCAGTGCACTGCATCTCCGCTAGAAAGTTGCAAAATGCAACCCACCTACCTGGTGAGCCCCTTGAGCCCTGCCTAAAGGTGTGGGAGAAATGTTCTACTTCTGCCTTTGCTTCTCACTTTCTACAGCTGTGTTTTTCAATGTAATGTTGTTTTGTTGTCTGGCAAGGAGGCCTTCTCTTTCGGGCACGGGTATTCTCAGCCCTAGGAGCTGTAAAATACAATATGGCTTTTGATGCAGCAGAAGTGCTAACGTCCTCATAAAAAATCCTATTTATGTTTGAATTTGAACAAGGTATTACAGTGATTTAAAGGGTACAAAGTCAGAAGTACGCCAAGATTAGAAGCCTCCTATTGGTCTTAATCTTGTTCCTTTACCATTTTCAAAGATATATTAATAGCTTCAATTTTTAATTTGAATTTTTCTTCCCTGTAAGGTATCATTAAGTTGAAAGGGTCAAATGAATGGCACTGCTAATTCAGTCTGTTTGAATGTCTCTGCCTACTGTCGGAGGGCCAGATGTTTCCTAGTTGGTTCCACATGAGGATATTGGTTATAGAGTAGATTGTGTCCTTTTGGGGCATGGAGAAGAAGGTGGTGGCTCTAAGCCATCTCTAATATTTCTCTTTTTAGGTTGTGCCAGGGATGGAGCAGCCCCTATTGCATACTTTTGCCCACTTTCTCCTGTGTATATCTCAGGAGACAACAGATGCTGAGTACAGCCCCTTGATGTGGGTGCGGGTCACAGGGTGGGTCCCCAGTTTGCAGAATGAGGCCACACATCACAAGCATACGCAGACAGAAGTGTTGTTCGACACCTCTGTGCAAAGTACCACTAGAAACCATGCTACCTAGATACTAATAACCATTTATTTTTATATTTGGCATTATTGTTATCTATTCTAATTAATACTGTGCTGCGTAAAAGCTTCTTGCACAATTAAAATGATGAAGTAATAATACAGAAGATGGGAATCTCTAGATCTAATTGACAGAGGGAAGTAGCAATTAGTGGAGTTATCTTTAGCTCTTTGGCCCTTTGCGAGGACAACAGAGAACTATTTAATATGGGGTTGGGAAAGCGCTGGTTTAAAAAATCTGCTAGGAAAACGTTCATGCACTAAATTGCTTTGCTCTCCCTTGTTTGCCCTAACATCTATTCATCTCTGAAATAGCCCCTTGTTCTTCTTTTTTTTTTTTTTTTTTTTCCCCCTAAATGAAGCTGCCTTACATCCCTTAACCTCGCCTCCTCTCAGGGAGATGGAAATTCCTCCAGGAAGCCCCGGCAGAGCTTAATGCTGCTGGCACACGAACCCCCCAGCTGCCACCTCCTCCTTGGGCTGGGGGCATGTTGGGCCCAGCAGCTCGTGAAAAAATAAATAAATAAGCCACAGGAACCCAATTCCTGAGAAATCTGGTCATTTCAAGGTTCCCCTATAGATTCATGAGTTTTAAAGGCCGGGAGGGACAATTATGTTCTGACCTCTAGTGCAACACAATCCATTGAATTTCTCTGAGTGTTGCCGGTGCTCAGCCACATGAAATGAGTTTGTGCTCTTTAACATGCTCTCCTCAGGTCTCGTCTCTCAGACAACCCCCTCCTACCCCTCGTTGCCTCCTGTTCAGCACTGCATGTGTACTGAGCGTGTTCTCAGGTTTTCCTAAAGCAGCATCCCAAGAGCAGCACACAGCTCCCATGGCTGCCCCTGCACACACAGGCTCAAGGACCTGCTCCATGCCCATGCAGTGCATGGGACATCTCTGAGCATCCCAGCCATCCCAGCTGTGAAGGTTGGGATGCTCCCCAAACTGTTTCCATTGCAGCTTGCCTTGCGTTATGGTGCAGGGAGCAAGCAGAGAGCAGGAAGACTCCCCAAGCCTGGAGATGGCAGAGCAGGAAGCCTACTCTGCATCTGCCCTAAAGTGCATGACTTTTTGGAAGTCAGCATGCAGCAAGTGAGGATATTCCCCCCTCTACCAATCAGAAAGTGCAGGAGTTCCTCCAGCTTTACCTGAAATCTTCAAATGTGTGTGGTCTCCAGATTAGAGCCTCACCCTCAGAGCCTAGCGGTCGCAAGAGGCCATTTTTCCTTCATATTGGTCTGCTCATTTACTTACCTACTAATTTAGGGAAGATGTCTTCTAGCTATTCTAGTTGGGCAGCAAAGCTTGAAGACAGGCCAGGGAGCAAATAAAAAGAATCCCAACTGTATTGTTTAAAAAAAAAAAAAGAAAGAAAATACATCTCACGATCTGTTAAGCTCATCTCTCTGTCTGCTGAGGGCCTGGCTGGTGCTTCTGGACTGATTGGTTGGCAGTGCTGCCATTTCTCACAGCTTTCCAGCCTTCCCACAGGAGCAGTGAGGCGGCTGATATGTCGCAGGCTGTGCTGCAGCCTGCTGCTGCCTTTAAAATGGCTGAAAGTCCTTAGCACAGGGAGCACACGTGCCTAAAAAATCCCTTAATGTTGTGCCCTCTTTTCCACAGCTGCAATTCACTCCCCATTATAAACAACGTGATAACTTAATTCTGATGGTCTGACTATGGTGCTTTAGTGTGCTATAAAACACAAATTTAGGCAGCACATAAAATAAGCTTTTCCTGCCATATGACACAAACCACAACTGTCTGGCATGGGCACGCAAGCCAGAACCTGAAAGGAAGCAAAGCACAAAGCCAGACATGATCTTTGATCATATGTTGTTTAAAATTAACAGCACAGATCATAACCACACTTAAATAACACATCTGTCTGGGGGGTTAGATAGTACCGCACAATATGTTCTTTTAATTCATTATGCATTTGAATCCCTCCCAAGTAACAGGTGGTTTTCTGACAGCACAGCGTGCCAAAAAAGCACTGGAGAAAGGGCTGGCTGATTGTTATCCTCAGAGGTGAGGAAACACAGGTTCCTGGAGAGCAGCGAGCTCCAGCTCTCTTAACTCCTTTGCTGCTGGATCTCCATTGACTCTTGCAGTAATTAGTGCCCTGCCTGAACTTCAGTGCCTGCCTTCCCCTCTCTGGGTTTGCTTTCTGACCCTCACATTGAACTGTGGGAGCAGAAACTATGTCTTAAAGCTGGACAACAGCAGGAGCACATGGTGTGGCTGGAGCTGTGCTTCGGGGGCTGGGGGCTCACCACACAGGGGGTGCTGGATCAAGTACAATTGTTGGGACCTACTGAGAATACGCTTCTTCAGAGAAGGTGTCTAACAACCTTAGAGACACTTTATGGCCACCAGGAAGGAAATGACACCTTTGGAGGAGGACTCCTCCCAGGTCATACCTATGGCCTCTTTGTCACCATGAACAGCAAAGGCGATGATGAACTCAGATGCTGATGTTCTTGTTGCAGGCAGGTTTTGGAAGGGTGCACCCACCCAAGCTGCTCACATACTGCTCAGGGTTGCAACAACACAGCCCTGCATTGCCTCCTGCCCAGAGCATGTCTAAGGGCATGTGAACGAGAGGCTGGGTCCCCCTGCCCTTGTCCCACCAAATGATGTCCCATCAAACGGTGATCATCACATGGAGAAGAGTTTGCACAGATGAGCCAGCCACAGCATGAGGCATGGACATGGTTAACAGCACCTCATTACACAAGACAGCAACTGCTAAAGCTTACAAAATCAGCCACATCTTTTAAAAATCTAAAAACAGGGTTTTTAAAAACCCTGTACTGGAAAATTCCCAGGCTGGCTGCATGCAGTGGTCTTGCTTGGGCTGCTGAGGTAGAGCTTGAGTGAATGGAGAAGGAAGGAGTTGGGAGAAGACTCCCGTCTTCAGTCCTTGCATGGTGAGGTGAGCTGAGTGCTGACAGCAGAGAATCTGTTGCATGTACAGGCTGCTTGAGGAGGTGGAGGAAGGAAGGACATGACTTCCTCTGGGCCTTGCTAATGATAGTTCTCATTTTTGACCAAACAAACTCACCAGAGAGTGACAGAAAGCCTTCCCCTCCCTCTGGGAGCCTCATACCCTGGTACCATATAACTGCTTCCTCCAGGTGCCTGACTTCACCTGGCTGGACCTGCTGCAGGCTAGCCAGGCTGGAGAGCTGGGCTTTGTGGCCTGGGAGCTGAGCAGAGCTGCTTGGTCTGGAGACGTCTAACGACACATCAGCCCTTGGGGTCTTCCTGGCCCACTTGTCACATGCTCTTTGGATTGAGGTCTGCCCAGAACAGATTTCTACCTCAGTGGCCATGGCTGCTGAGATGAAGTTCAGTAAAACAAACTTCTCAAACACGTGTTCTAGGTTACCGTGAGCCTATGGAGGCACAGGCAGCTCCTGAGAGCTGCAGTGTGATTAGATCCTGGCTGCTCTGTCAGTCACAAGGAGACTGTGAGAAAAGCCTGGCCCCAAGCTGATTGGACCATCTGCGCCTGCAGAGCCCCTGCTGCATGTGGATACAGATGGGAGAAGGGTGCAGTCAGCAGTGTTGCCTAACCACAAAAGTCACTTTTCTCGCTGCTTGCAAATTAGGGGACTTTCTAAGAACAGCACCTGCACAAAGTGCAGATACACAGCATCAGCACCAACATCCCGAAGTGGTGGGGCCTGCCCGCACACCCCACTCCTCAGCCTGCGGATGGAGGGGTTCCCCCACGGCTCACACCTCCAGCCACAGGAGGAAGTCATTCCTCAACACTTGACGAAGAAGTGACTTGCTGCACCCGGGTGTGAGGAGCACATGAGTTCAGGGCTGTGGGGCGGCCAGCGGAAGAGCAGTGAGGCCATGGCCCCAGCTGCAGGGTGCAGGAGAAGAGGCCAGAAGGATGGAGAGGGATGGCTGGGCAGCGGGTGAAGACCTCTGGAGCAGAAAGCCAGCATGAGGATGGCATCCTTGTCCATTTCCCCTGGACAAGGGTTTCATGTCTTTCCCCAGGGTGGCAGAGCCCAGCTGTCAGCCAGTGTCCGGGGGGACAGGGCCATGTGTTTACATGAGCAATCATGTGGTAACCTCTTCCAGCTTGTGGGCAACTCGCAAGGTTACCTCATCGGCAGCTGGATTACCTCATCAGTGTGAAATGTGGTGAGTACAAGGCAGGAGCAGGGCAGACAGCCCTCTGGGGCGCAGCTCCCTTGTTAGCGGGCTGCGGAAGAGCCGTCCCCTCCTGGCCATGCAGAAAGCAAACTCAAAATCTGTTAGTGTTGTAATTATCTCAGCACAAGAGGTTTCTCATAAATCAGCTGGGTCCACTCTGTGGCATGGGAGGGCCGTGTGGGGGTGTTTGTGTCTTTTCTGCCGGGTCCCGTGCCGCAGGGTGAGCTCCCTGTGCCGGCCCTGCTCCCTGTGAGGTCTGCACGAGGAGCAGCGGCTGCCGAGCTCTTATCCCCCACCCCGGGCTGCGGCACATCCTCAGGCTTAAGTGTCTTTCTTGCCCCTCATTGCTCTGCTTCACCTCTTTTAAAGCAAGAGAACAAACAATTCATTTATAAGTAAAACCTGTGTGATGCCTAGGAATATATATTGGTGCCATGGGCAGTGGAGTTTATTAGCCCCTGTCAAGCTATTCACAATGTAAAGGACATACTGACCTAGAATGATCTCTTCCTTCCAATCAGCATTTACACTGTAACAGGAGGAGAGCCAGCATTTGTGCATTTGTAAGGTTAACCCTTTGGGCTACCCTTACAGATATTTACTCTAGGATTTTATTTACATTCTCAACCCTGGCAGACTGCATTTATCTCTAATCAACACTTTTATTAATCAAGGAAGGTGTGAGCTGAAGGCCACCACTTCTGAAAACAAACATATTTCAAATTCCTTAGAGCTTGCATGTACGTATGTATTTGTGCGTGTGTGTATGTATTTGTTTCTCTGTCTCCCTAGCTATTTATCATGTCCAGTTGGACACATTGTGCGAGCCCAGCTGCTTTTATCTGGCATGGGGTAGCATATTAAAAGGAAGATTAAGATTACCATTTTCCTTTATTTTGTTTCTCAAAGCACAACCAGAACTTGTGTGTGTGCAGAATAACTGTTGGAGGCAGCTTTTGCCTGTGGTATCTCCAGGCAGTAGGTAAGGCACATCTGGAGCTCGCAACATCCTGGAGATGGTTGTTCAAATCCCAGGAGCACGAGTTGCGCTGGGAATCAGGGCCCCGTATCCATGGTGAGGCTCCCTATCTCGCAGTGCCAGGTGTGTGCATGTGCGCTGTTTCTTGGAAAGGCTGTCCTCTGGGGAAGGAGGAAACCAAGAGAGAGGTAATTAGGAGCTACCTTGCACAACTGAGCCAGCTCATCAGGGATGAGGATGGGAAGGACAGTGCTGGGAGCAGGTGACATGCAGAGTTTTCACACAGCCTGCCAGCAACCACGCTGTTTCNTTCTCCTTCTCCTTCTCCTTCTCCTTCTCCTTCTCCTTCTCCTTCTCCTTTCTCGTGCTCTCTCATACTCTCTCCTCTCTCATTCTTGTTAGCTTCTCTTACTTTCTCTCTTCTCTTTCCTCCCTCCCTCTCCCCCTCCCCTTCCCCACACCCTGTCTCCCTTTCTCTCTGTCTGTATTAGAAGAACGGGAAAGAGGCATAAGGGTGGAAAATGGAGGTTCTGAGCTTATTCTAGAAGGCTCTGTTTGACAGCATCAGTACTAGTTGTTCTCTACCTCAAAATAAGATCCATATTCGGATCAATAGAGATTTGTGTGAGGCGAAGTGCTCCTTTTATTTCTTTGTCAACTCAATGTGACAGAGCTGCTGAAAAAAAATGCTGTGGAAACTACTAGCATGAGACTAGTTATTAAAACAAACCGTTTCCGGCTGCACTGTGTATACATGCCAAGTACTTCCATACATAGACCCAGAGTATGGCTGAGCACAGACCTGCACTGTTCAGGTCCTACACATTGAAGAACGCTCCCCTTTTTCTTGAGGGAGGTGAGAGACTCTCAAACCCTGCCCCAGCTTCTCAGCACCCTGGATCCCCAATGGCAGTGTGGTGCTGCATTAAGCTCCCAGCAAAAATTGGGTGAATATGGCTCATAATCCAAGCTTAAATGGATTTAAGGGGTGAAGAGGCAATCCTCCTTCTGTTTTGTATTTTACAGTTCTGTTTTGAAAGGAAACTGATGCATAATTGTGATAAACCTTCCTTCCACTCCAAGCCCTAGATCATATTGGAAAACAACATGTTGTGAGCACTAGTCCTTATTCAGCACTAGGCACCATATAAGATCAAAATCTGACAAAATCAGACACTAAAGGCTTTTCTTAACTGAACTTACTATTTAAGTGATGTTCACTGCTGGCTTTCCCTTGAGTTTTGCTGCTGTCTTCAAGACAAGCAAGGCGATGGCTCCATGTGCTAGGGCAGGCACAAGCCAGCATTTGGCAGTAACATTTTTGAACTCGAGGAATTATGAGAGGAACCTACAATTCTCTTGTGCAGGTGAAATTAGAGAGAGAAAGATTTGAGTCATTTGTGGGGCAAATTGAGCCTGCCAGCTGGGCTTCATTCAGCTGAAAAATATACCCCTGTGGCTGCAGAGAAGCCAACCAGAACTAACCAGAGGGGTGCAAATCTTCCAGTCAAACTGCAAATTGGGAACAACAAAGCAAATCATTCAGGTAGAAGGCATGCAAAATGCAATTGGTTCCCTTACACTTTACCTTGAATGGATTAAATCTGGCACTCGATGCACAAACCCACAAGCGCTTGAACGGTAGTAAGCTGGCATGAGGCTGGCTATAATTAGAAGTGATATCTGCTCAGAATTAAAGTGCCAAGTGTGCCTTCAGGTGTATTCATTCTCCATCTTGCTTTTTAGTCCAGGCCTGACACATTTGGGATTCCTGCCACAGGAACCGAACCAAATGACTCATTCACAGTGGTAGCCGTGTGCTGAAGACTGCATCCTACAGAATCAGTGGGCCTGGAGTTTAACATGACAGGCAAAACCTCAGGAGACTGACATATGGTCACTTGGCTCAAATAAGCTCCTTCAGACTTGAAAATTTATCTAGTCTTTGTCTAAATTCTTGTCTTCTTTCTTTCCGCATTTTCTACTGTTGTGGCTTTTCTTACCCAGTTCCTAGCATATTTTGTTCTTCTCTGTTCTCTTATTCTTCCATCTCCATTTGTCTTGGTGTGTTCAGTCCCCTAGTCAGTCCCTATTCTCTTAGTCCTCTTTCCTATTAGCTGCAGACCCCCAGGCTCTCTGTTTTCTCTTCACTCCCCAGCAGCATCTGAGGTTTTACGGCCCCTCTGGAGGCTCAGCTGCAAAGACTGGAATGCTCTCTGCTTATTTCTCTATGGTTGCTCTCTTGGTTGCTGGTGTAATAAGGCACAGATCTGCAAATCCACTTAGAAGCTACAGAGCCCAGCTGCTGGGTCTTCTGGTGGAGTTCACAGTCCATCAGCAGTGCCTGGGCAGCCAGGAAACTTGGAGGAGTGGAGGCATTTGGGCTAATACTTTGGAGCAGGTAATAGAAAGGAGCACCACACCTCCTGCCTCATTGGAGAGGCTTGCTTTTCTTTTCCAAAGAAAAATCAACAACAAACTGAGGCCAACCTGATTTTAGTGTGTTACAGAAGATAAAATATCAGTCCCCTGCATTTTTTAAATCCAGGCATCTTTTGACACCTGTTGATCTTTTAGAAACCATTGTATAGGTTTTGTAGCGTCTTGCGCTTGGCAAGTCAAGAACAGAAAGAAAGATCCGCTCTTCACACAAATCCTGTCAAATCAGAATGATAATATATATTGAATGACGTTGCTTAAATCAATGCAAATTGATTGAGAGCCTCAGAGCATCTGGAAGATAACAGTAGAAGAGAGACCAATTTCCTAAAGGGATATTCATGGCCATTTTTATAGTTGCCACACAACTTCTTCCCAAAGGAAGAACTCACAGGTCATTTGAGAGGGCAACGCGCTTTGGCTTGAAATTGAGAGCCTGTGTAAGTTAAGTAATGGTGCTCCCTGTTATAGCTTTTATTTCTTTTAACTCCAGTAACTGCTGATAAATTATGTTGACCATTGGATTATGGTCAGCAGGGAGTCTTAAAGAAAAAAACTTTGGTTGTCTTAATGAGGAAGCGGGGAGGGGGAAGAAGAAGGAGGGGGATTTTAATGGAGAAAACATCACCAAGACATGGGGCCGTTGATTTTCAGCAGGATTGTACGCAAAATCAGGGAACCTGAAGAGCCAAGCTGCCTCCACTGAATTTCTGTCCACCTCCTCCATTCTGCTCATAGTGAGAGGCAGCTCGCAAAGCTGTCTTTGTGATAAAGCTTACAAGCAAATTGGACAGGGTGTCAGGCTGGCTATGAAATATGACAAATTAACAGCCAAGGCTGCTACTGCCCTGGTTACAGACACTTCATTTAGGAGTTATCATGTTACTGGATGCTTTGTGTAATTTGTGATGATACTGATTGTGATAAATTGCAATATTCGGGTAAAAATTTCACCAGCCCATTTCTGAAGCAGAATATTAAGGGAGGAAATGGCTGTCAATACTGCACCACTTAACTTCAGGCCCCAAATGAGAAAAGATCTCACAATAACAATAAAATTCTCAGTCACTGAGCAATGTAATTAAATTAAGCTAATTACATTACAATTAGCAAATCTTTAATTTATTTTTAATGCACTGATTAAACATTATGTGGTAACTATAAAGCTTTCTGAACAGTAATCTTGTCGGGTAAGCATTGACACCAACCTGGGGTCATCGCTTGATGCCAGAGTATTTCCTGAAGTAATAAATAATTGCTCTTTATATCAAGCCTGAAAAAAAGTTTCCATACAAATATTTCAGGCACATTATTTATTCACTTCCTTCCCTTTACCCTGACGGCTGATAATGAAAAAATGAACGCTCGCCATTCCAATCTGCTCTGTTTGTACCATGGATTATTTGCATGTTCATTGGATTGTTTGTTTGTTTTAAAACTGGCAGTTATCTCAAAGGACCCACTCAAGTCCTCAGAAGGTGATTCACTGCTGGTTTATCAGATGTTCCTCCTCATTTCTTTAGGAGTCCCTGTAAGAAAGGGCTGAGGAACATGGCCTGTGGCAATATCTGCATCCCGAATGAAGCTGCATCTCGCACCAGATGAAAGAGAGAAATCAAACACATTAAATGTAACTGAAAGGAAATTAGGTGCCTAAGTGTAAAGATCCTATCTGGTCTTACAGGCACTTAGACTGTCCTTGAGGCTTTGATATTAAAGCTCCCAAGGCATCTAACACTGTTTTGGAGTTTGCCTAATTGGTGCTGCCACCTTGACCACGCTGCGCAAGGGCATACTTACCTGATGTTTAAGTTAAATTAGAAGCCATGAACTATGTGTTCATCCAGTTATCTTCTTGCGGGGCTCAACCTCACAAGGGCACTTCCAAACCACCCACTGCTCTGCCAGATCTGGTCCCACAAAAATGGCTGTGATGACCATCGCCTTCTTTTAAGGCCCTGCCCAAGACACCAGCCCCTTGTTCCACTGCCTCGCCCGGTGGGAAGGGTTTCTGGGTGCTGCAGCCTGTTGAGCTGGAGGGAGCAGCTTTCTGCCTTGTACTTGCCCTGGGCTGCAGCCCAGCACACACCCAGACCTGGCTCGGGGGTCCCTGGTCCCACAGCCTCCTGCTTCCTAAGGCAAAATGTACAAACCAGGAGATATTGACCTGGGTGTCAGCTCTTTGACCACTAGGCCATAGAATCATAGAATCATAGAATGGTTTAGGTTGGAAGGGACCTTAAAGATCATCTTGTTCCAAGGCCCTTTCTACGGTCAAGGACACCTCCCACTAGACCAGGTTGTTCATAGCCCCATCCAGCCTGGCCTTGAACACTTCCAGGGAGGGGGCATCCACAACTTCCCTGGGCAATCTGTTCCAGTGTCTCACCACCCCCACAGTGAAGAATTTCTTCCTTATATCTAGTCTAAATCTGCCCTCTTGCAGTTTGTAGACATTACCCCTTGTCCTATTGCTACATGCCCTTGTAAAAAGCCCCTCCCCAGCTTTCCTGTAGGCCTCCTTCAGGTACTGGAAGGCTGCTATCAGGTCCCCCTGCAGCCTTCTCTTCTCCAGGCTGAACAGCCCCGACTCCCTCAGTCTGTCCTCGTAGGGCAGGTGCTCCAGCCTTCTGTTCATCTTCATGGCCCTCCTCAGGACCCACTCAAACAGCTCCACATCCTTCTTGTGTTGGGGGCCGCAGAACTGGACACAAGACTCCAGGTGGGGTCTCACAAGAGCAGAGTAGAGGGGCAGAATCACCTCCCTCAACCTGCTGGCCATGCTTCTCTTGATGCAGCCCAGGATCCGGTTGGCCTTCTGGGCTGCAAGCGTGCACTGACAGCTCATGTTGAGTTTCTCATCAACAGACACTTCCAAATCCTTCTCCTCAAGGCTGCTCCCAGCCATTCTCAGCCCAGTCGGTATTTGTGCTTGGGATTGCCCTGACCCAAGTGCAGGATCTTGCACTTGGCTTTGTTGAACTTCATGAGGTTGCATGGGCCCACCTCTCAAGCCTGTCCAGGTCCCTCTGGATGGCATCTCTTCCCTCCGGCGTGTCAACTGCACCACAGAGCTTGGCATCACCTGTAAACTTGCTGAGGGTGCATTCGATCCCACTGTCCATGTTGCCGACAAAGCTGTTAAACAGTACTGGTCCTAGCACCAGTCCCTGAGGAACACCACTCATCACCAGTCTCCATTCAGACATTGAGCCATTGAATGCAACTATCTGAGTGACCATCCAGCCAGTTCCTTATCCAGTGAGTACTTCATCCATCAAATCCATATTTATCTGATTTATTGACTGAGACGTCATGGGGGATGCAGAAGTCCATGTAGATGATGTCAGTTGCTCTTCCTTTATCCACTGATGTTGTAACTCCATCATAAAAGGCCACCAGGTTTGTCAGGCACGATTTGCCCTTGGTGAAGCCATGTTGATTACCACCAATCACCTCCTCTCGATTTTCCATGTGTCTTAGCAGAGCCTTCAGGAGGATCTGCTCCATGATCTTGCCAGGCACAGAGGTGAGACTGACTGGCCTGCAGTTTCCAGGATATTCTTTTTTTTCCCTTCTTGAAAATGGGGGTTGTGTTTTCTCTTTTCCAATCAATGGGAACTTCACCAGACTACCATGACCTTTTGAATATGATGGAGTCATGATTCTTCTTTCTCATCCAACAAATATATACATTTTTTCTGGAAATCAGGACTATGTTGTAACAGAAGTAGAGAGTGGTATTTCCAACTCAGGTGCCTTTCAAAGAGGATGATCGAGAGCCCTCTGGGTGGAGAAGCAAATCTCCTCAGGCACAAATGGGGACAAAGCGCTTTGAGTGGGACTCCTCAGCTGCTACAAAAATGGAGGATTTCAGAGATGTGGCTTCTTTTTCAAGGAACAAAAGCAGAACCCTGCTCAGTTCTGCCAGAATGAAGCATTCAAGCTGACAACACACAATGTAAAATCTATAAGTTCGGGAGAGAAGTGGGATTTTAAATGTACCCCTGTGCCCCACACTCTGGGTTTTCCCATAAACAGGCTTCAGATGGCTGCTTGCTCAGCACGCTGGTTTTTGCAACTCTGAGGTGTGTGGGTCAGGGATGAATGCCATGATCTTAAAAATTTAGGGCCCCAGCTTTGCATTTATCTTGTCTGCTTGATGAAGTGAGGGTGGAGGAGACGTGGGAATCAGAGCATCTCCAAACCTCACACACCCTTCACGGATGATCCCTGCTGGTATCAGCCCTAAAAGAAGACGGGGCTTTCTGCCCTGTGTCAGCTTTGCTGATGTAAAGCATCTACCCAGCTCCTGGGACATGAGCTATTATCTGCACAGGGCTCTCTGCTTCTCTGAGTAGATGTAGCTGCTCTCCTGCTGCTAGCTCGAGGCTCTCTCATATGGCAAGCACAAAGGCACATACATGGACACGGTATAGCTTGCTTCTTGCATCTGGTCCTTGCTGCTTAGGGACCACATGCAATTTGCTGATGTACCTTGAGCTCTGCAGGTGAATCAGGAGCACAGGGTTGGCCTCTGCCTTTGTTCAGCATCACTGAGATGCAGCCATTTCCTGCAGACATTGACGTGTCACCATGCTAAATGCACCGAAAGGAAATGGCTGAAAGCAGAGAGGACTTAAAACTGTGCAGCTTTGGGGATTTTTTCACATTTAAAATTTTATAAAATTTCTCTGCCAACTCTGAATAATTATTTCACAGGAAGAGCTGAAAAATGTGCTATTTTACATCTTGTAAGTAAACAGAGCAGTGGCTCTGGGCTGTGTATGGAGTGGCCTGCAGTCCTTGTTTTGCTTGTGTGAGACCTTGAACAACTGCTGTGTTTATTTTTTCCCGATAATCTCTCTAATAGCATGGAAAAAGAAGGCACAGACTGTGCCTCTTTTTCTTTCTTTTTTGAGAATTGAAATAATTTGTGTTTCCCTTCTGTGGAATGAATTTCCAAACCATAACACCGCACGTTGAGTGTATCTGGAAAGGATGCTGCCTTGTTCGATGAACTGAATTGTGCACACAGTTGGAGGCTCTGACAGTGCCAGCATCAGTGAATGCAAGTTGCATAAAAAGGAGGCAGCATCATTCATGACACTAATGAACAGTCCTTCCTCGTCTATCAGAGAAATCTTTCCCAGGGATAATGATTCTCCTAGCATTTTCTTAGCCATAAAAGAAGAGATTGTGTTGGGTCTTTGGTTCTGTATGAGACTATCAGGAGGATTCTTAGGCTGAGAACAGAAATCAATGTTTCTCTGATACTGTATTGGCTAAATACTTAAACCAGAGAAAAAAGATTTTGTTCTGACTGCACATTGAACTTCTTGTTTTGCTTTGCCATTACAGGGTTGTGAAAATAGTGTGAAATTTAAGGGTGCATATTTGATTCTGATCAAGTCTGCCAGCAAGTCCTAGTCATTTATTACAACATGATGTACCTGATTCACCCATATAATGCCACAGATTTAAGTAACTGTAACTTCATTGATTTCAGTGGAATCTTGAGAGTAAAAAGGGAAAACTATTGTGACACAACAATAATTCCGCTTTAATGCATTTCCTCATTCTTCTTCAGGTATTTATTATCCTTTAAGATTCACCTACTTTAAATCTTCTTTAGTACTTGAAAAAAGTCTGCTAGGATATGAACAAAACCAATATGAATAGCAGAAGAGTCTCTGGGGGTCTATTCCACAAAATGACGATTAGACAAGATCTAAACTGAGAACCTGCTTGTAACATAGGTTAGGGGGATGATTCTTCTGGTAAATAAAAGCTAAAGCGTAGGTGCAATTTTATCTTAAAAGTATGATTTACCTGCTATAGTTTTATTAGAATTATAGAGTAAATAGAGGCTGTACCTGCATATTAACCTGTATATGTACCTGCATATTTATCAGCACATGTTATATCAGCCCGAGGAAACCCTGTCACTGGGACTCCACCACAGTAGACTAGACTTCAATCTACAATTCCAGCTATCTTGTTTCATTTAATGTGTCCCTTAAATATCTTGCACATTGATTCCTGTCCTTTATGTGTATTTCTGTGTAAATCCAAATAATAGTTAATAGGCTTCTGCCTCATTCATTCTGTAATGCTCTAATTTCCCAGTGCTTTGTGAATGGCTCCAGCACTGTGAGCTTAGATCCTGACCCGTCCTCGTTTGTAGGTGATCACACCTGCAGTTTCAGTGGCCTATATGTTTGTCCTTAGTTTTAAATTTGTGTGTAATGGCTTTTGGGGAAATAAACTCATATGGATAGATTTGTCTTCAAGATTGTGCTTATGCTTGTGATAGTGACTGCTGTAACAGGATATAGCAGAAAAAGAGAGCTTGAAGCTTGCATTTAGTATAGAAAGGAAAAAATAGACCTTTTATCATCGACAGCATTTAGTTACTTATCATCTACCTTTCTCCACTTCCTCAAGATGAGGTAGCATCTTCAACAGAGATGGATTAAAATAAAAAAGAAGGTGAGATCTATGTTGTGATCGAAGAGTTTGATATGAGTCATCTAACGAAGTATATTTTAGGACTGTCTATGATTAAGTTACAGGCTACTTTAAAGTAAATTTGTTACACGTTGTGCATTAGTATCAGGCACAAGGCTTTTGTCACTGGAGGAAACCTCTTTAAATGACCGGAGCAAATCCCTCACACTGGTGAAGTATCTGTAATTCCTGATCTCCCACGCATGACTGATTTCCACAGGAGTGAAGCTTTTGTGATCCATGCATTAGCAATAACCTGCTACAGCTACAGTAATTAAATGGTTTAAACCTACCACCCTATATAGATCCACTTTGATTGCATTCTTTTTTACCCTTCTCATCAGTGGGCACCAGAAATTAACACTTTGGTAGACACAGGGAAAAACAGGTTGTGTTTTCCCCAACTTTCTGCTGTAAAATGAACCCCATTAGAAAACAAACCACTTAATGGCATAGAATTTGCATTAAAACAGCAATGATATTTATTCTTTCAATAACTCTGAATTGCAAAGTGTAACAACAATTCATGCAGAGATATTATTTGGTGCTACTTTGATGGCAATTTTTTATTAGTTCTTTGGGTTTTACAGAATTAGAGGGGTGCTGTGAGGAAAAACTACATAGCATCTTCTGATGGGTGACATACATTGCTAGACTAGCAGGCTGTTTCCAGTTTTGTCTTGATGTGCTGACTGGTAAAGGCAGCTGTTACAACTGGAAGAATACTGGCTCATGACATTAGACATTTTTGTTGAAACCAGCCCTTGTGATTTGTCTGCCTGATCCATTCTGTCATAAGCCAAAATGAAAATTACTGTTACCCCTCTACAGGTCTGACAGTTTTGCAGATCAGCTTCATGTCTAGAGGGAGAAATGAAGTGTACAGGCTGCAATATGTTCATTTACAAAAGACGCAGAAGTTTCATCTTTCTCAGTCTCTCACGGGAATGTGAAAGCTTAAAAAACACTTTTTCCCTTTGTTCCCAATCCCTGAGCTTTTCACCTGGGAAACCCTTCTAGGTCAAAGCTCCTCCTCTGAGACCATATGACCTTTAAAGGTGGGCTTGAACCTCTTTTTATGCAGCTGCTCTGCAATACAAATGAACCTTAAAGCCTCAGCAGCCAGACAAAGAAGAGGTCTTTAACCCACACAGTCTCTGTAAGGGGGGTCATTTATGCTTAAATGACCCCTAATGGGCAAGTGATGAGTACTGTTCAGCAGGACAATATTAATGGGTAGGCAAGAACACAGAGCAAGGGGTAGTATGGATGTTGCATGTTACGATACCTTACAAAGCAAAAAGGGCTGGGCAAGCTTACCTACTCCTTTCCCAAAGGACAGCCAATAGCCTCCACGTACTTCAAAAGCAATGTTGCTTTTGTCAGTTTAATTCAATGAAAAGAAAAGGTCTGTAAAATCACATTTAATTAGGTAAGTTCAGATTTATTTGGATTGTATAGCCCAGCTGATACTAAGGTGAGGGGAAGTAGAAAATTTACTTTATTTCCAATGATCTGATGTCCATTTCCATGGAAACAGAAATGGAAGCAGGAACCAAACATAAGCAGTCACAGCCCTGGTTAATTGCCCATGGCTGCTTTCTGTTTCCACTTCTATAGCGCTGAACTCTACGTTTGCTACTGACCCCGTTGCTATCAAACAGTGCGTGCGAGAGGGGTCTGGTGAGGGGAGACTAGGCAGGGAGGCAGAGAGGGGAAAGGATGTGGGAGGCAGCATGCAGGCTCTTGAGGCTGACCAGTGAAGAATACTCCTGGAAGATTTGTTTCCCTTGACTGGAAAATCGAGGAGTAACATCAGCAAAACTAATTTTAATTAAGTTATTGCTATGAGCCTGGTGGTAAAACAACTCTTAATGATGATCAATGCAAATCTGGATTTGCTCCATGGAAGTCACTCTAGCAAGGATTAGGAACAGACTCTGGCTGTTAATGAGAAATACGAAAAAATATTAACAGAAAGTGTGTTTCTGTGGTCACTGAGGGAGTAGCAAAAGTAGTACAGGAGTTGTATTTTTATGAATTAGAAAGCTCCAATAGATCTACTGTGCAACAGAGGTCTAGAGGTAGACCACTGCATTCAATGATAAAATAAAAATCAAGTATGGAATACAAACCACAAACAAATCTGTTTCCAGACTGCAAAACTGTTGCATTTGTTCATTAAAGTAATTGAGCACCTCTGCACTCCCAGATTTGGCCTAAAACCAGCAGCAGAAAATAACATTAAAAACAATAAACCCTGTCTTGTTGTTTCCCAAACCAGACCCCCAAACAGGAAGCGACGATTCCCAGAGGTTCAGCTTCATGAAAACCAAACCAGATCTTAAGCTTTTTAGGTTTACCATCTCTTGTAATCATGTTGGCATCTGTCCCATAGCAGATTTCTTGCTGATACAGAGCAGCTTGTTCTAACTTAACTAAACCAACAGAAGACTACTGTTTGGAAGATCTTGAGAAGGCTTGTGTAAAAGAGGAGTTGGTTTTGTTTTTTTTTTTTAAGATGTTCTGTGGAGAAAATACTCAATCCAAATTTTTGTTTGGAAATGGAAAGTAAAGAAAGAGAAGATGAGGGGAAAAAAAAGATCAGCGCTATACAACGGATGTTCTTAAGCTTTGGAACAAGGTAAGCTCAGAGCACAGCAGTTTCTTCCTCCCAGTCTCATGTCCCACCACCATTCAGTGACAGTCTGTACGCACTCCATGACTGCCACATGAGCACTACTAGGCTGCTCTCCGTTCCTGCTGTGCCCTTTGGAGCTGATGCCATCTTCAGCTCTGTGTTCAGCTCTGATCTGCTAACTGGTGGGAGACGATGTTTGACTTAGCCATCAAATACCCAACAGGAAGCATCAAAAGAACAACTGCCAAAGAAACGCATATCTTTACAAACACTCTTCCATCAGGATGCACTACAGTTTTGAAATGCACTCTCATTTTCTTCCCCAAATAAATCTTCCCACATGGTTTTAATATTGCCCAGGATACTGTGGAAAGGGACTGGTGATTTTCAAGTGGGCAATTTGTTCACAGCTTTTGGAAAAGCTTTGCAGATATTGTCTCTGTCCTGGTTTGACCTAGCAGAGAGAATAAAAGAAATACCAGTACATATATATATATAAGATAAGAAACAAGAAATAATACCCAAAGCAAGGGACCAACACCCGATACCCAACCGGCCAGCAGCCCCTCCCTCCAAGCAAGAGAACGATTTCTCTTCCGTAAAAGTCACATGATGTGATGTGGTATGGAATAGCTCTTTGGTCAGTTTGGGTTAGCTGCCCTGGTCCTGTCCCCTCCCAATTCACAGCTCCTTATGCCTTCTAACTGCTTCACTGAGGAAGAAAATGTGTCCTTGGCTGTGTTCAACACTGCCAGGTGTTATCAGTTGTTTCTCTTCTGGGAACAAAAAACACAGCTTCATACCAGACACTGTGAGAGAAGTAACTTCTGTTAGAAACTAAGACAGTCTCATTTTATATTGCTTAGTAGATTGAGTGAGAGTTGTTTCAGGTGCTCAGAGTCAAAAGATCAGGTGTAAGTGGTGAGGGGGGCCTGACTTCAGCTGTAGGGTGGACAGGCCAGATGGCTGTCAAGGAAGGAGGTGGAAATCCAGGGAACTATAATGGTCAGAAGCTCTGAAGCAGTCCTGGGATACAGAAAATATGACATTTCTGGGAGATTTACTGGTCAGCATCCATGTGGCTAGCATGGGACATTCTCTCACATGCAATTTAATTTTATGGTGTGGTAGAGCCTCACAGTCTGTGGCACACATGTGAAACTAAAGTTGGAGCAAAAATGTTCACTCCAAAACTGCACATTTTTAAAAATCACCCTGAGGAAAGGCTGTTTGAGGGAAAGTCAAGAATGCTATTTTCAGTTATTTCCATCACTTCCAAAACATCTGATTTAAAATCATAGGTTAGTGAGCTCTGGACAAAAAAACTGTATTTGTAGGAAAAAAAATGGAGCTCTCTTTGTGCTGTAAACCTCATTCTCCATTTTCTTGCATCTTATATTACCATGCTGACTTTGTTATCTTTTTGCACAAATGTAAAAGTCTGTCCATGGCTTAGGATAAGGGAAAGTCAGGTTCAGTGTATAAATAACTTCCTTCTATGCTACACTATGCAGCAGAGAAACATCAGTTGCATATGGTTCTCTGCAGATTTTGATTACTTACATACTCTCAGTGATCCTAACCAGAGTGAGCAGAGATGAGCTCTGACAAGTCATGACAGTCACACTCCCATCTAGGCTAACTGAAATGGAGATACGAGTTGTGATCTGTGCAGCATGTGCCCTCTGTGTCAGATGCATCCAACTCATTTTTGCCTATGGCTTTGCTCAACACACACATTCACAGAGCAGCAGTCCAAAGTAGAGGCACCTCATGCATTCGCTGTGGTCAGATGTGTGTTGCACTTCAGTTGTCAAGCACCACAGCTGTAGCCTTGGGGTTAAATAGTGCCTAGAAGAGGCTGGGCTTTACTGCCTACACACAACCCTTCCTTGTATGTTCAATGGCCATTTTGTACGGGTATTGCAGGTGAGAGCCTCCCTAGTCACAGTTTCAGATTCACTCTTACGTACCTGAACTTCTGTCAATAAATATACAAATTTCTCTGTTTTTCTACTTCAGCGCAAATCCTGGAAGCCAAAAAATAAGTGTGGGGAAAAAAATGTAGGACTAGCAAACATTAGAGCATTCTGCATGACGCTATGCTGCATCTGGTGCCTAATCTGGAAAGAACAGTAGGGTGTATAATCTGACAGTGTTCCTGCAAATAAGAATGACACCAAAAATAAATGCATGAAGGTTGCGGAGTCTAAACCCTGGAAGTCCTGTGAGTGGGAATGTATAACCTAGAGCCTCACTTGACTTCATACATACTCACCAAATACTAGAGTCGTAAAATAGCTTGTATCTTAGTGGTCAAGCAGTTAAGATGTTATTGAACTTTAGACAGTAATACTCAAATGTATAGTAAGAGGCCATATGGAATGAGCCTATTTTTTTCATTTTTTCATAGTAGCTGCTTCTGCTTTGTTCTATCATATTAAAGGACAGGAAGGATTTCAGAGCAGCAGAGCTCCCAAAACAGGAGAGTGACTTGATTTCAAAGTGAAGAGCAGGTAACTGCCAGTACAGGAACCTGCAGGTTAATTGGGTATCCTGACCCAGACAAAACTCAAAAGAGAGAGCAGTTCAATTCTTTCATTTTGTACATGAAAAATCACTGTTTGTGTTGCATGGAGTTCACTTTAATCAGCCCTGTGAGCTCCTGTCTCATCATGAAGTGGATCACCCCTTCCCAGGAAGGAGGAGGAGAACTGTAGAGGAGACCCATGAGAATTAAAAGATGGTAACTTTTCAAAAAGTGAAGTTAGTGATTTTGAAAGGCACCAGATTAGCAGCACAGGAAATGACCTCCTTTATTTAATCATATCTAAGTGCTTTGAGATAGATCCTTATGCCTTTTATCTTGATGAGCAGCACATCTATGCAATGGGCATGGCTCCTGCTGGGGGCAGCCGTGCAGGGGAGAGATAGGGGTCAAGTCTTAGGTAAACCAGCCAGACTCACCAGCAGCAGGCAGTGGATGAGTACGGTGTTGTTCCTTTGCCACAGTTTCCCCTATCTACACATCTTAAGGTCAGCCTAGGAAATAAAATGCAAAGGAAAAATATGTTTTAAGTGGTGTGCTGTAGCAGACTTGCAAATGAAGAGCTAAAATAAAGAAGGACTTAGTGCTACGTACATGCTTTGAAGTGAATGCTTATGGCCTTCCCTTGGACTAGGCAGCGTCAGAGGACTGTGAAAAAATCTGAGCTGCCACAAATATGGCCCATGCTGTGCCCTATCTGCCTGCAATCTCTGTAGCCATTTTGTGCACAGTCAGCTAAGACCAGAAGTGCCTACCTCGTATTTGAATAATAGCATCCTTTGGAGAGTACATTCCAGCCATGCTCAGAGATTTTTCTTCAGATTCATGGTCAGAGGATATGGTGGGGACTCAAGCTGGCACTCCAAGTAACTCAGTAGGATGACCAATAGCAGCCTGTGAGAACCCTCGGCTTTGAGAATATTTGTGGTAGAGTTAGATGGTACTAGGTTACTCAGAGTGAGGTTGTTAGAACCTGATCCTGTATCAAATCCCACTGTTAATTCACAGAGAACAGCTCAGAAGCGGTGCCAAGGAAGTGACATTTGTCACTGTGCCACCGAGATTACAGAAGAAAGCCTGCAGGATGAGATAAAGAGACTTAGATGGGTATAAGATGGCTGTGAATTGCTTCCATTTTTCAGTCTCTTGAACTAAATTCAGGGACAGTGTGCATTTTTTGGCTCCATTGAAGTGTTTTCCCTCTAATAGAGTCCTTTCCTGTTGTTTTCCCCCCCCGCAGGTGAGTTAGCATAAGAAAAGAAGGAAAATATATTGTAGGATAATAACAGTTGGACATGCTTTACAAAGTAAGGTACGTAGGAACACATTTTTATGTAGAGGAAAAACGTGATGTCAACCATTTGTCTCCCAGGAGTGTTTAATGGTTCTTTCCTGCACATTTTCTTCAAAGGATCTTGCTGATAGATTTGCTTTTGGTAGAAGCTACTCTGCATTTCGAAGCACACTGGTTTGCTCCTTTCCACCTTTCCAATTTGACCTGTTGGTGTCTTTGTGAATCGCCTCCAGCTCCTGTTCCTAGAGCAGGTCAGAACTTGTTGCCTCTCATTTCTCCTCCCCTGGAAAGCTTGAGAAGCAGTCTAAAGTCTGCTCTTTAGCAGACTTTAGCAGACTTAAGCTCTTCAGGTCTGTATTAGAGTGGATCTCACTTAAGGTGCATATATCCAACTAACTGGGGATTTTTCAAAAAAGCAATAGCTCCGAGCTGTCTGTTTCTCCTTGTAGGTAGTCATGGATAAAAAAGTTAGGGATGTTTGCAGCTCTTGCTTTATTTCTTCACCCTCAATGGCTATTGGTGGCATGAAATAAAAAACTAGAGATTGTTTCTTCTGCTGTTTGTACTGAGCTTTAGGTTTGCCAATGCTTGAGCAAGAGGCAAGAAAAAATGATGAGCAGAGTAGACTGAAGGCAGTTTGGATCAGAAGGGATCAAACAATTTTGAACACAAAATCCTGCCATTTGCCTCTTCATAAGCAAGAGTGTCTTCATAAAATGTCCAGCAGTGGCTGCTACCCATCTAAGAATGCATGGCATTCAGATAATATAAATATGCACATCTCATTGCATTCCATTAGTTGTTGCTAATTCTTTCTCAGCCTATGGGGCTAATCACAAACTCCAGATCAGTAAAATCTTAGTTCCCTCTTGGCAGATTTCCTTTATTACAAGTGCTTCTATTCCTGTGGGTATCAAAATGATTCCAACACCCCGTAATTAGATCTCTTGTCAGCCTAATACGTGTGAATTTGCCTTATGGATTTAGTCTGCAACCTCATTAGTTCTGAGTCGAGTTGGTCTATTCTCAGATAAGATATTGGACAGGCAGGAAAATCTTGGTGCCACACCTTGTTGCAGAACTGGCTTGGTGGCTGGAGCACACAAATACATGGGAAAGCTTCCCCTTGACAAAGAACTTAATCACAGTTGCATCACTAACACATTGGGAACTGATTTTTTTTTTACCACCTTTGTAGTCAGAAAATGTTGACTCAGGAACTATGTTATGAAATGACATACACATGTCATGGAGTTGGGAGACAGGGAAGTGGTCTGAGCAGCGTTCTGGTCTGTTCTTCAGACCTCAAGAAGATACTTCTTCACAGAAACAATGACAGATTGACTTTAAGAAAGACCATCTTCATGAGGTCTTCACTCTCTGACATGGTTGACTTCTGCCTAGGGAATCCAAATGGCCATCCATCTCCAAGAGCCTGGAAAAAATGCAGCAACTCCCCATGGAGGCAATCCATCATTAGCAAGCGCACACCTAGTATATGGAGGCAACAGCGCAACGACTCCAAAATAGGTGTGCTCATCTTCAAGAATAAGAGCTCCTGCTCCAAGAAGGCCCAAGTGCAGGAGTGTTATTGGGTTGTTTTTCTCCTGCTGAGTCCTCTATTATGTCTTTCCAGTAGTTCCTCTGATTCCCAGGGTAATCTGAAAGATCAGAAAGAGACAAAGACACGAAAATTCTCCAGCTCTGTACTGGCCAAGGCAGTTTTGGCTGACAGACTCAGTGCAGATGGTCATCAGCCTCTGATCCAGCTCCTCGACTGTCTGGACCTGATCTCAGCCCTGCAGCCAGATACGCTGTCCAGACCCAGAGCCACTGCACCTGACAACACTGCTGTTGCTTGGCTGAGCAGCACCCAGAGACACAGATCTCTACATCTGCAGGGATCCTGACACAGAGAAACACTGGAGAAAATATATTTGTCTAAGTGGAGAAAGTTCTCTTTATAAGCAGTCCAATTTTTTTTTTTTTTGATCTGACCTTGCTATCAAAGGCATTTGTCTATATTTAAAACAAGTTGCCTTTGTTCATACTGGTTTGAACAGATTTGCACATGCTGCTTGCTCATTTAATTATTCCTGGTCTTTTCTGAGAGTTGTTACCCAGCGGCCAGAGACAAAACTTTTGATTTGTATCTGGAATTAATGTTCCCAAGACTCCTAAAATATCTCTCAGAATATTTCTTGAATATCTTGTATACTACCTCATTTTGAAATCCATCTTTCTAGCAGCTGTCACCTAAATCACCAGGGTGATCTCAACTCTTTTTTCTAAACACTTTCTCTAAGTTCTATCATCTAAAACATTCCTGAATCCAGGTTTGACAGCACAAGAAAGGACCCTGCAAGCTAATGGTAGCAAGACCTGTGCTTTTTCATATGGTTGCAACTTAACTCTTCTGGATTTCCGCTTGTTTCAACTCCACAACTATGTCTCAAAGTGCATGTTAAAAAAAAAAAAAAAAAAAAGAAGGCAGCATCACACTAGTGTCAGCTGACTGGTGAAGTTCTTTCTTCCAAGACTTAATCAAGTTTCCTTGTTTAATTTAGAAATGAACTTAAATCCAAGATTTGGTCAGAAAACTACTGAGTTCTACTCCCAACTGTAACTTTTCTGACTTCAGCTTATATCCTTCACTGAAGCAGAATCTAGCTATTTTAGAGCTCTGTCCAACACCTAGGTGTCTCGTGCGTAATTCTGATATTTTGATGAAGGTGGCACACCTTTTGGAGCCTCTAAGATTGTGCCTGATTTCTGCAATTTGTTTACTAGGAACACTCTCACGAATCTGAATTTTCCAGTTTGGCTGTCAAAGGGAATGGTTGTGTTCTCCCGGCACTTACAGAAGACGTGACAGAACTTCTGAAAATGTTATGTCATTATTTTTTGATCAGTGATCTGTCCTCTTAGAATAAGGAGATCTGGACCTTAAGCTGGAATAAAAACTACACGGAGTTGTGAAATACGTAGGGACTGTAAATCAAGTCAGCCTCTGTTTACAGTTTTGCTGCTTTGATTTCAGTTGAACCACACAGGACCAACACAGCCAGAGGTTTTGGCCCTGACTGCATCTTCAGAGCTGGCATTTCACAGGAAAAAGATCATCTCAGTTCCTTTGCTTCGGCTTGTGTTTGTAGTTTTATTGCTCTTTAATCTGCAAAACCTGGCTTAGTTCACTGAGAATGATGTCACCAAACAGGAGCCCAAGCTTCAGCTGATCCTTTTGTAAAAACAGTTTCTGCTTTGGTTTAATTTATGGAAGCTGCTGAATCACTGGTTTGGTTTACCAGCTATGCTCTGTCAGCTGTTAATAAAGGTGAATTTCATGAAGGGTATGTTTTTCTTTCTGGCAACAGGACTTACTTTGCTCCTTATAAATGAAATCCTCTCGTTCACCAACAGGACTTCCATTCAATCATTTTCCCATTGAATGCTAAATATTAAAATAGATGCAGTTCAGAAAATGAACTGGTGATTCCTTTCATTTACTACACATGAGCCATTGCTCAACTGGCATAATTTGTCAACACTCCTGAATGGCGGGAGCAGTTGCTTAAGATTGGCCTCACTGCAGCGTGTAAGGTGGGAAGAAGCACAAACCAAACTGTACATGCTGGAGCTGCCTCTACCTCAGCAGCAAAACCCTCCCCAGGGTGGAGAACCCCTTCCTGAAGCGGAATCCTCACTGCATCCCACTGAGGTGAGATTTGTAGCCCCAGCTCTCAGATGAAGACGGCAGACCCTCACAAAGAGGGAAACAAGGAGGAGAACTGGGTGATTTTATTGAACGTTATGACACGCAAGTTCCAGAACAACAAAGAACTTGTTACTGCACAGAAACTACTCTCTGCTAGCAACTCCATTTTCACTCCAGCACTATTCCATTGCAGGGCCTATAAAGCAGATTGCTAACAAAAAGGTTATTCAGAGGGTTTCTTTCAATAAACCCAAAGGTAACAAGTATCCACTGAGCAGATGTCATGAGACTGAGCTACTCTCTGGAAAACTGCCGAGATATTTAAAAATTATGCTTCTTATTAACCTAAGTACAATACTAAAAGTCTTTTAAAATAAAACTTTCCAGATGCCACCTGCATCTGAGATGCTAATAGGATGAATGCCAGTAAACCCACTAATACTGGCAATGCTCTTAAGGAGCAGCTACTACTGATTGTACTGGCACAAACAAATCAAAAACTAATTTATGTATTCCTGCAGCTGCAGCTCCAGCCAAAGCAGAGGCAGGAGTCAGGACCAATTCACAGCTGACTAACGTTGCCTTGCTCTTTTCAGATTTTTGGCATTTAAGCGTAATTAAGATTTATTGTTTGCTAACTTGCAGGCCAGAACAAGCACTGTGATATGGATAACTTTTTGTCTACTAGAATAATGCTTGCTAGGAGGAATCATCAAACCGTCCAAGCAGAACATGACAGAAATAAATATCAGAGTTACTCTCATTTCAAGTGTCTGTTTGGGTCCCAGAAAGATCAGGAAGGACTGAGTATAGCAGCATTAGGGAATATGTTGGTGAAACACACTGCATGTGGTGGTATAGGGAGGAGATGGCTGAGTGCAAGGTAGCATAGGGCATGGGAGGCATGACACAAAAACTGTTTGGACTTGCTCCACGCCACCCTTACCTACAAGCAGCAGTGCTGCACCCTTGATTTTTTGCCCTCTAATGCATTATAGAGGGATGCAGAAGTCAATGCAGAGCTCCCTTCACCTCTGCTTGTACAAGCAGGTAAAACTGGGGAAGTGACCAAGCATGGCTTGCTGTTCTGGAAAGGAGGTGAGAAAGGGATAAGTTACAACTACAGCTTGGATGCAGAGATGATCAGGCAAGGCAGAAGGACATAAATTAGACCACCACTGGTTTAACTCATCCATGAGTAGGTTTAGTTAACTCAGTTCCACTGCACTGACAGAACTATATGCTAGCTGATGGCTGAGCCTGAAACATGCTGGGGCCAGAGTCAGCACTGGCGATAATGAACGCCTTCTTCGGAATTTGCGTGGGGCTTTGATTAGTACAGACAGTGTGACCTTGAAGCTCAATGGCTGATTGCTGAGGAAGAACCATCTAATATGCAAAACCACATTCTCATTCTTAGGACAACATTTCATGTTTCTATGTTCCTTAAGTCTAAGAGTTTCCAAGCATTTTTTTGGAGATTAATAAGCTGACACACCTGAGAATAATCTGTATAACACTGCTTAACAGAAGGGTAAATGGAAGCATGGGAGATTCTGGATTAGATTCCTACTTTTATTTTTATTTTTCCTGTGCATCTCGAGCAGTTATTTTCGTCCTTGCAAAGAGGTGACAAATATTAGCACTTTGAGGTTTTGTACTGCCTTCAGCCTGGGCTTGGAGAAGGAGATTTGGTGCAAAGAGTGAAGCTGGTTTGTGTCAGGTATCACAGCAGTAAAGCTGCAGGCAAAGCCTTCCTTTCCTCAGCTTCTGCTGCCAAACCTTATTGATGAGGATAGGACTGTCTTGAATATTTTGTAGGCATTTACATCTCTGCGAAGAGGCCTCTACGAGGCCAGGGGGCTAGGTTTCTACACACACAGTTTGCAATCAGGGATGCATTCTCTCAATCCTACTCATTCTTTCTTTCACCTCAAATCTGTCCATACGCTGAGTCCAAAATGCTGAGGAGGAACACACAACAGGAGCAAGGGAAGCTGTACAGATTCAGTCCATTTGCCTGGCAGTTGCCAGCACTGTAAACAAAACTGGCTGTCATGCATCCTGGCACCAAGGACAGAGCGAGGAACATATCTGGATGTAATAAGTTTCTGTAACTTCAGCAAATAAGGAAGGGCTGACTAATACCAGGAGCCTCTCCTACAGCTCATTTACTGTTAGCCCTGAGACACCCTTGGCAGACGAGAACACACATCGAATGTTTTGATTTATGGCAGAACATTTTTCCTAATATTTTTCTAAGATTTTTTTCTCAACTATGTAATGTGACTCTGAAGACGGTCATTCTATATTTTTAAAGGAGACATTCTGTGTGTGTTTTTTAAGACCTTTTTCGAAGGGGAACAGAGGGTTGCATATTTTTTAACTCCAAAACCCAGATGTTCTTTAACAGAGAAAAATAGAATAACATACATTAATAGCTTGGAAAACAATGGCAATATTTAATTAACCTTTAGAAATGGCTAATCTGTGAATCTGCACGTGTCAGCTCATCTTTAGAACACAGTGACTGTGTGTGCCTTTGCCAAAATCAACATGCTTGTTCGGTGGATTTCTTCCACTGGGGATTCACATGAAGAACAAAAAAAGGGAGGGAAAAAAAAAAAAGAAAAAAAAATAGTTTTTTTTCAGTCGCTCGACTTGAAGCATTCATGTGATCCAGATGACCTCGTCAGAGCTGATGCTGCTTGGTGTGCCACAGATCCAAGATCTGCATTTTCAAGGCTTGGCTCTCAGCCGTTAGTCGTTGGACCAGGCAGTCTGCAGGTCTTGTGGGACCATTAATAGCTTCACTTTAGCAGTGGGGCCGTTACCTCTTCATCACTGACTTTCTCTGTCTCTTCCCCTTCAGACTGGCTGCCATCGGAGCTTACCTTCAGCGGACCCTCTACCTGCCAAATCCTCTCCTTTTTCAACCCTTCAATTAGAAATACAGAACACAGGAAAGAAGAAGGGTCCCTGAATGTCTGGCTCCTTTCAGAGCCCCCCATTTCCTGTCTGAAAAGAGTACCCCACTAAAGTGGGATGGGATTTTTCCTTCCTCCAGCTGGCTGCAAGGCTGCAAGGTGCAGGCAGATCACAGAGTTTCTCAGCATGCAGAGAGGTATCTGAGGCATAAGGCTCGTGGTGCATAAGGGAGGAGTGGCAAGTACACCAGAAGGTGAAGAGATGGCTGGAAGCAACACTAATGCCCCTCCATCTGGAAAGATGAGTGCTGTTTAGTACGTCTGGAAAGCATTATTTCTGCAAATAGCTCAACCTCTTTCAGCTTAGAGGCAGGGATCCCAGCTTGCTGCCAAGCTCAGATCTCCCTGATGGCAATGTGGTAGGGGAGATGGTGAACAAGTGTACTAATGGCATAAAGCAGGAAAAAACAGCATCCAATACATCAGCTTAAGGTACATCAGGCATCTGCCCTTCTCCCAGAAGGCTGCCTGTGACTTCAAATTGCATTAAGACACACTTGTGTTTTATATCACGGGATCAACCCATATGATAAAAGTTTAATTGAGTGGGTGTGAAGGGGAGTTTAGAAGTCGCTCAACTGATTGTTCTCAATGATTTAGCTTTGCAAGGGAGATATGGGAAAGGATCAGCTCTAATCCAATAGTGCCCCCGAATTTCCGTTGAACTGCAGCCCTGAAAAGATCCAGCTTTACATGAAGCTCATCTGAAAACACTGGGAGGCACGAGTTCATGTGGGTTCAGAACGATCGCCTGACCCAAGTTTGTTAAAGCCTTGAGTCAAATTCAGAGAGCAGAGGGGATTGCTCAGTAAACCTCATCAGGCCTCTGTTGTAGCAAAAACAAAACTAGGATATAGGGGTTTCTTCCAAATGTTTTTGCATGAATAGAGATGTATGTGCAAGTTCCAATACTTTATCATTTTTTAACCATATTAAGTGAACAGTCTAAAAATCTATGAAAGCTGCAATCCTTATGTGAATTTCAAGCAGGACAATTTCCAAACTCCTTCTCATCAGTGTACAGCCTGTTTTCTAATGATATATATTCATGATCAATGTGAGATGCTGTGCGTGGTAATGAACAAGTTGTAATGCAGCTGATGTGTAAGGGCCTTGTGTGTATTCTCATGGGTCGCTGTTGACCAGCCATCTGATATGTGCCAAGTTGGGATGAGGCACATGGCGTGCAAAGCTTATGAACAATTTCTGGAAAACATTGCTTCTGTTTGTTTACAGCAGATTTGCACTTGCAAAAATTACGTTTCTTTTCTTCCATGAAATTCAATAGACATTCACATTTGAGAGCATAGTTTCTAAATGTATTTTAAAACCATAGCTGTCCTGGATTGGACTCCAGAAACATATTTTTAGGAAAGAAATCTAAGTTTTGAAAGTAAAAGCATAAACCCTGCTCTGCAAACAGTTCCAGGACATCTTTGCCACTGTTGCCATGGTTTTGTACATCTTTTCACAGATTTGTGGATATTTCCCTCGAAAATTTCTTTCAGGTGTTTTCATATTTGTCTTCAGCACAGAATGTGAACCTAAAACATTAATTGAAGTTTGTGCAGCTTGAAGGATTCCCTATAACTCATACATTTTAGTGTATGGAAGACTTTGCAGGTCAGAGTTGTTTTTTGCTGTTGTTGTTTTGTTTTGTTTTTTAAATTTTTTGTCTTTTAGAGGCTTCACAATAAGTTTAAACATTGTTTGTGGTGATTAAAAATAACAGTGTATGCAAACGTGTACTCACTGGTAGTATGCCATAGTTTTTAATGGAAAAAAGTAAAAATACAAAGAAATTATATAACAATTCCATCACCAAAAAAATCTTAATAAGCCCATGTTTATTGATTTACAAAAGGTATTTACATTTTCTTTTGACATTCTCTAGGTGTTTTCCACAGTTTTTACCAACATTGTTTCAAAACTATTTAAGCTTTTTTTTCTCTTTGTAAAAGAGTAAAAATCTCCATAATGATTTTGTGTTGTTTTGTTTTCTATACAAAGTAAGAAGTCTGTGAGCATTCTGGTAAAATATGATAGAAAATCTCAAATAATAAAGAAAAATGACTGACACATTTTGTGAAGAATTGTTTTTGGATAAAAGGAGTTCTTTTCAAGTGAAAAGGCATGTCGTGCAAAAAATTCAATTAGTTCTAGTTTCAAGATCCCTATGGGCCATATCCTGAATAGTTATTGAGACAAAGCTTCCATTGAAGTCACTGGGCATACTTCCTGATTAAAGCCTTCAGGACTAGGTCAACTGGGAGTTTTGCCTGAGTAAGCACTTCAGGATTTGAGTGTAAACACAGCCATTGGGGAATAAATGGGTTAATACAGCGGCCTAATACATTCTCTGCATTGGTAAGCTGTGCTTTATAGAAGGGACATGGATCCCTCTTCCTCATGAGGATGGCAGACATTTTATTGTCCTTAAGCCACTGCCCTTTCATTTGTGCCACCAAAGCCGTGGTGCCTGGTCATTGCCTCTCCCCATGCCCCTATATCTCTCCCCTACAAGAACAAGCCTCCTCCATGTCAGCAGAAAGGCCAAACCACTTTTTTAATCCCGTACCCAGGGAGGAATTCCCCTGCCCCCTCCCAGCCAACCCCATTCCCCCATCCAGGCTGAGTTAGTCATGTCTGACTTCTCCTATTCACATTATGGCTACCCTTGTTGCTTTTTGGGTTTTGTTTTGCTTCCTTACTGTTGTTGTTTTTCAGCCAAAGCTGTCATTTATCATGAGAACAAGAGCAGCCATGTGTTGATTTTTCTGGATTCCTTTTGGACAGTGTCCCAGTGCTAATGAAGGCCCTTCCAAAGTGCTAAAGAGCTGGTGCCAAAATCAGTTACAGTGAAAACAATAGGGGAGTGGTGCACAGACAGCACATCTAGTGTGTGTGTGCGTGCATGCGTGTGTGAGCGGAGGGAGCACTTACAATTGTGATTTCGGTCCCCCTCCCCGAAGGATAATAAATTCTACTGAACCGAGGGGCTCAGATTCACATTTGCTCAGAGGCTGAGGCACATTAGAAATAAAAGCCGGCAGAAAAATAGATGGTAGATGTTCACACATTATGTCCTGTCTGGTCTGGATAATAACACAAAAATCAATGTTGCACGTAAGCTGTGACAATGATGATGGAGCTTCTCCAAGACTTAGAGGGCCTTGAAATTCAGGGCTTTTTCTCTGCTCATGGATCATTTATCTGAAAACTTTTTAAAGTGCTCTTAAAGATGCTTTTATTTTATTTTATTTTATTTTATTTTATTTTATTTTATTTTATTTTATTTTATTTTTTAATTTATTTTTTTTAGTAGACTTTTAAAAACTGAACCACTCTACTTCTCAGGCTTCACCCATACGATGCATACTGAGCCCTACCCTAGCAAGCAGCTCTCATTGCGTACTGCCAAAATGCGGGATGGGAATGGAAACACACTTTTCCTGGGAGCATGAAGGTGAGAGAAATCCAGACATGAGCATACAGAAGGCGCACACATCTCCTCAACCCTCCCAAATCCCCTGGAGAGAATAACCACCCACAGTGGAACCAGCCGAGCACTGCGACTCTGAGAATTTCCACCTCGTAGGAAGCGTACAGTTGCCACGCTTTCCTGTTATTATCCATCCTGGAGGATTTATGCATTTTATGAATCAAAACACAGCGATTTCGCAGCCCAGCTCTGGCCTTGTGCTCCACCTACCGGCTGCCGGCCCCATGCTGCCTCCGCGGGGCTCCTGCCGGGCCGGGCCGGGCCGGGCTGAGCGGGCAGCGCGGCTGGGGTGTACCTGACAGGGGCAAGAAGCAGCGCTCTCATTGCCACCCACCGGCCTGCCTTGCTGCATGTCGGCTGTGAGCAAGAGGTTCAGAGACAGATAGATGCAAGTGATAATGCCCACTAATGCTTTTCAAGTTTTGTTCAAAAATATAGAAATATGTAGGGTTTCCATAGGATAATCTCTGTAGTTTGGACAAATCCGGCAAGTGATTTAATCTGCAGGTCATCTATATTCTCTATATAAATGCTTCAGTAAACAAAAAATCACCTCTGACTAATTTGCCATGTTAAATTTTAGATCTCCATATAAAATACAGTGCTACTGTACTTGTGTACTTGATTTCTTGTCTGCGTTACCTTCTCCAACATCCAGGAGACTCAGCAGATTCTTAGGCTGAGAGGGTCCGTTTTGCTCATCTGCTCTGACCTCCTGCACAGCACAGGGTATACTATTTCACATTGTGATTTCTTCATCTACGCAGGCAATTTGCAGCTGAGCTAAACTGTAGCTTATAGAATCGGAGTCAAAATGCACACAACCCCATGTAGCACTCCTAAATGTCTATCTGGATTTTAAATTTCCTTCAAAACGTGGTTCCTGATTAGAAGCTTCCCCCCTTACATCGGGAGAGTCCCTTATTTCCCCTTGAATGCCCTAAGCTATTTTAGAGGTAACATCTATGCATGTAGATGTTTCCAGAGAGCTCTGATTTATCAGCTATCTCCTCTTCTTTCACCCTCTTATTGAAGAATTTCGACAGAGCAACAGATGGTCCTTGCAGGCCATTTGCTTTGATTGGAATTGTTGTGTCCCCGAAGAAGGGCTGCTTTCTTATAGCTAAGAGTGAGTCTATGTTTCCTTTCCCAGTTAAGAATTTCAAATGATGCCTCAATTTTCCTTGCTACGAGAGAAAATGTGTTTCCCGACAGTTTAAGGGTGAAATCTGCAAACTTTAAGAATCATCTTTCTCCGCATGGGCTATCGTACCATTATAGAGAATGGAAGTTTTGAAGATACAGCACAGAAAATTCCTCATTTTTGTCTGTACCTATGGATCCTGCACTCAAAGTGACAGAAATAATAATTCATTTAAAAGTATCCTCTTCTAATTATTTATTGTTGTCATTGGCACACTTAAGCACTGTAGAGTCTAGTTTCAGTTGTATATTGTAGAGATGCATCTTAGGAGCACAGGCATTACAGGAGCCAAAAGTTTTGTATCTTAGTACAGAAAAGTATTGAAATAAAAATGCTCCCTAGAAGACTTTGCTTTAATTATCCCTTTGAATTTTACAAACAGTTCCACGTTGTGAACTGACACAAAATATTTCTGAAGATTTAAATAAAGCTTATAATTGTATGTGAAATTCTTTGGACTAGCTCCTGTGGATGGATACAGTTCTACTTGCCTACAAAACATTGTTATAGCTCTGTAGACCTAAAGATGTGCAATTTATTTTGCTTATCATCTTATCCCAGTGACCTCAGTGCACAAAGGTGGCTTATAACTTGGGCCCAAATTCATATTCTGGGCACTCATAAACCTTTGGGAAATGTCAGTCAGGCATCTTGATCCTTCATGGTACTTGCTTATTTTTTCCCTAGTGGACCTGTTAAAGTGAACTCTGGAGCGAGAACATCTCCCTAGGGCACCCTAAGGCCAGATGATGTCCATGACTTGGATGCGCAGCAATGTTTTAAGCCTGATGCATGGGTGACATTCAGGACTTCAGGGCACTTTCTGTGGGTATGGAAGATCTAAGTTTGAACCCTGTATGGTTGCACAGGACTCTGAATCCCATCTTCTGGGTGAAGGCTGTAGCGAGTAAAGCTCTCCTTTACATAGCTCCAGTTCCTGTTCCTACAAAGAAAACATTTTCCATGGATCTCAGTTCTGCTTGTCAGACCCCAGAGGATGTGATGGCTTCAGACCCAAAAAACTATGCTGGGTCTGTCATTCCTCAGCTGAGGCTGTGCAGAGAGTTTTTCCACCACTTTTTTAGGTGCCTCTTGTCTTTCCTTATGAACAGCTTTTTGGCCTACAGACTTGAACTGATCCAGCCTCTTGGCTGCAGTTTGACTTTGTGCCACGGCCTGGTCATGTTTGTCTTGTCTGAGATACCCCAGTGTACAGAGCAAAGGGATGATTGAAGCCTGCGATCTGAACCTTTACACTAGGACTTAAAAGTAACCACGTATGGTGTCAGGTTCTGAAGCAGCAACAAATTTTTCTCTCCCTTGACAAGAGAAGGAGGTTTCTGCTTTCTTCCATAGGTTAATACCACCTCTTCTTTCATTCCTCAGAAAAATATGTGCAGAACTCAACATATCCAGTTCCATTGGTAAAGCAAAATAAGCTGGGAGGTTTCAGATGGAAAGGCCATAGTGGCAAGAGGAGAGGTTATAGGAAAATACATTGACTTAGCCAGAGAAGAGAAGCAGATGTGTTAGTCGAGGTAGTCTGGATTATGGAGGCAAACCCTGCAATTTTGAACTACAGTCATAAGGTGAACTCATAAAATGAACCTTTGCATTTTTATGTCCTACACAGAATTTATAACCCAAATTAGATGACAGATTCCCTTACCTAATGAAGAAAAATTAGATGCCTGACAATAGGAAATACAGAAAGTAGCATCCTGAGCAGGAAGCTGTAGGTGAATTTACGTGAAATTCCTGTACGTCTTGCCTATACTTAATCTGAAAGTTTTCTGATTTCCCTGTGTGTTCAGAATTGTTTGTTCTGTGGAGATGATCACCTTTCTACAGAACAAAGCTTAAGCTCCAACCTAGTCCAGATGTAGAGCAGATGGAACTGTGAACGCTACTTAGGAATCCTTGGGGAATCCTGAAAAGCTGGGCGTGCCTAAGACTGACTGTCTTTTGTGGTGCCTGTCTTCACATAATTTCCTACCAAAAGGACATGGTGAAGAAGTTCTTATCAGCTTTACAATAATTGAGTTCAGGCCTAGCAGGGCGTAATAAATACCAGACCATGAGACACCTACAGTGACAGCACTTACCATTTTTCTCTTTTGTTTTTTAAGGTTGAATCACTGTGCAGCAACAGTGATGGGAACACAAAGAAACTCTTTTAAAAGGAGCCCTATTTCTGATGTGGTGGTTAGAGCACTCAACTGGATTGGATTTTCAGGCTCAGAAGGTAGAGACTAATGGCTCATATGTTGCCTGATGGCTGGTAATAAGTGAACTGCAGTGGACTGTACTGAGACTTGTCCTGTTTAATATCTTTATCAACAAAACTGGAGGAGATGATAGACTGCACTTGTCATGTTTGCAAATGACACCAAAAAGTGGAGCAAGAGAGTGAATATATCTGCTGATATATTTGAAGGCAGAGTCTCCATCCAGAGGGGTCTAGACAGGCTGAAGGAATGGCTCAACAGGAACGTTATGAAATTCAAGGACAAATGCCAAGTCCTGTGCCTGGGATCATTTTGGAGTGATGCAGGTTGTGGATGCTCTGACTGGGGAGCAGCTCTGCTAAGAAGGACCTGTGGGCCATGGTGTACAAGCTGAACAGGAACCTGCCACGTGTTCCAGCAACAAAGAAAGCCAACAGCATCCTGGGCTTTATTAATAGCAGCATGGCCAGTATGTGGAGGGGAATGATTATATCCCTTGCTCACCACTACTTGTATGGCACTTAGAATACCACGTACTGTTTCAGGCACCCCAGCAGAAGAAATTGAAATAGGTTGAGTCCAGATGAAGGCCACCAAGATGGATGGGGTTTGGAGCTCTTAGCTCTCTTGTGGTGAGAGACTGAGGGATATGGGGCTACTTCAAGGGAACCTGACTACTGTGGACCAACTCTGGATATAAGGAGCATACAGATGTACAGAGATGTACCGGATTCTGACAGTACCTATTAGGATGTTATCAAGAAGACAGGGGCCATCTCTTCAGAGATACACATCAAGAGGGTGAAAAGAGATGGGCATATGTTGAGGTAAGAGAAGTACAGATGGTTGTAAGGAAAACCTTTCTCCCTATGAGGACAGTTTAACTGGGAAACAGGCCACCCAGAGGCGGTATGATTTCCATCTTTGAAGGTTTTCAAAACCAAACTGGACAAGACCATGACCAAAGTCTCATAGTTAAGTTTGAACCAGGGACTTCCTGAGATCCCTTCCAACTGGAACTATCCTCTGAGCATGCAAATACAAAAGTCCTAGGGGATACCACTCATTGCCAACCTCCACCTGGACATAGAGCCATTTACCACAATCCTCTGTCTGCGACCATCAAGCCAACTCAGCCACTACTGAATAGTACACCCTTCAAATCCATATCTCTCCAATTTAGAGACAAGGATGTGGTGCTGAACCATGTCAAAGGCCTTGCATAAGTCCGAGCAGATGATATCAGTTGTTCTTCCTTCGTCCACCAATGTCATCACTCCATCACCAGTTTGGTTAGGCATGATCTGCCCTTGTTGGAGCCGTGCTGGCTGTCTCAGGTCACCTCCTCATCTTTTATGTGCCTTAACATAGCTTCCAGAAGGATCTGCTCCATGATATTCCCAGGCACAGAGATAAGGCTCACTGGCCTGTGGTTCCTTGTGTCTTCTCTCTTTCTTGAAAATGAGAGTGATGTTTCCCTTTTTCCAGTCACCGGGTACTTCACCTGACAGCCATAACTTTTCAAATATTATGGAGAGTGGCTTGACAATCACATCAGCCAGTTTCTTCAGGAAAATGGGATGCATGTAATCCAGCCCTGGTGACTTGTACACGATCAGTCTCATTAGGTGGTCTCTGACTTGTTCCTCTCTTACATTGGGAGAGATTTTGCTCCTTTGATCTCCTCCTATAAGTTCAGAGATGTGAGAGGTGTGGGAAGCCTGACTGCCTGTGAAGATTGAGGCAAAGAACTCCTTGAGTACTTCAGCCTTCTCCATACCTGTTGAAGCCAGTTCTCCATTCTCATTTATCAGAGGGGGTATACTCTCCTTTGCCTGACTCTTCTGATGAATGTATTGTAGAACCCCTTGTTATTTTCCACATCCCTCATCAAGTTTGGTTCCATCTGTACTTTGGCTTTCCTGATCCCATCTCTGTATGTCCGGATGACATCCCTATATTCTTTCCAAGCCACGTGTTCCTGCTTCTACTCTTAGGTCATTGTGTCCTCTGAGTGAATCTGGGCTTATGATCTTTTTTTATTCAAAATGATTTGCCACTAGATGCAAATTGCTGCAAGTCAATACACTGGAATCGGTGGATGTAGCTACCTCATTTCCCACCTTTCAACATGCTTAAACGTGCTGCTTGAGTGATATGGGAGGAATTAAACATTTTTCCAGGCAAGAGATCTATAGAACAAAGAAGGTTGATGGGGAGGGAAGGATAGCAATATAATTTATAAAAAGCTCTTAGAAGCAACATCTTTAGCTTTCTGCTATCACGGACTATGGCTGAAAATAGCAGGTAATGGGACTGGTGTCCCTTTAAGAATTCTTGAGGTTACTAATGGATATAGGTCATGGTGACAGCCTTAAATAAACCTTCGGTAATAAACAAATCATTTTGAGTTTTCATAAGATTACCATCACTCTAGGGCTGCTCTAGTAGGGCTAAGAATGCGTGAAGGAAATGAGCATGATAGATCATATACATCATACTGTCATACCCCAAGAAAAGGACAAAAAAAATCTTTCAAGGAGGCTCACACTGTATTCCTGATAAAAGCTGCTAAGAATGTGCATTAATATTAATCCTCTATTTTACAATAAGCTATTCACTGCCTCTACACAGAATGCAACATTTCATTGTAGGAAAATGAAAACAAAACTTAGAAAAAAAGTCTCAGCTGGCATACGTATCCTGTTCCCAGGATTTGGAAATTGAAAGAACCAAGAGATCTAAAAAATCATGTATCTAAAATCATTGTACGAATAATATGGAAGTGTATACTTCATAGAAATTCCATATCCCTTTTTTTTTTCTGCAGAACATTCATTACATATTACAGTTTTACTTTGCTTTTACTTATTTACCTCTAATTTAAATGGAGTTCGTCGTTCGTACCTGTTCTAAAAGTGCTTCCATTTTGATAGCTTTAGTGCTTTCTCACAGTGAAGGATGAGGCGCATTTGAAATGAAATAATGATTCTTATTTGGTGCTTCTTTATATCTTATCGTGATCAATGTTTGCACTTGGTGTACTTACTGTGGCACTGAGAAAACTGAACTGGAGTTCAACTGAATCAAGATGTGATTAAAATAAAATTTTCTTCTTTAGCAATAAAGCCTGCTCTAAATTGAGTGTCACCTCATCATTTACATTCTGGAATACAAGTGTCTCATGGTTTGTTTTTAAACCTTTGATATATCCTTATAAATTCCTCTGCCCCAAAAAGGAGCATGAAAGTGAAAAATGATTTTGGTATATAGCTGATATGTAATAGGGTTCGTTGCTGAAGGAAAAAATGAGTTGAGATATCTTTATGGATAGTGACCTGCCAATGATTGTAAATACAAGGTGACATCTTTAAAGATAAGGACATTCACAAATCGATTAGACAAATCAGTTAAGGAAGGCCACACAGATATATAGCTGTATTAGGACTAAAATATCCTACTGTATGTAACACGTAGATGATTGCAAATATTGTAGTGTCTTCTTACTTGTGTCCATAAATAATAATAATCATAATAAACATGCTCCTGCCAACAGCCTAAGCGTCCCAGTAATGTGAATTGATTGCTAGCATTTTGCTTTAAAGATGGATTAATTAAGGCTGAATCATATGGCAATCCTTACAAAAGTACTGTACATATGACTTCTAAATTAAAACCAAATGAATTCATCACAAGTAGGGTAATTACAATGCATATCTAATGAATTAATAATGATAGATCATTTATGATTCAGGCATATATATATTCGTATATATAATATACACATACATTCGTATACGCAGAGGATAGCAAATTTTCTGCTGCCACGTGGAAGAGTGGGATCTGTATTTTTTAGCTCTCTGTGACAGACTTTCTATTGCATTTCAGTTTGCTTAGTGCTGTATTATGCCTACTGCTGGGCAAAATGGAGGCAGGGAAACTAGCTGAAATGACATCCAGGTATGGGTGGTGAGTTGTTGTCATAGAGCTGTAATCCTTCCTTCTTGTGTGACAGAAGATACAGGCATAGAAGCAGGGACATAGTTTTCCTGTAGTTTCAAACATGCCCTGGGTGGACTTTGTATGCTTTTTTGAAGGTGTGCAGATGAGATGTGGAAGCTGGACACATGCTCTAGTAGCAGAGGTCTGGTTGTGACTGGTTGGTTGTGCCAAGAGCCTTCTTTCAGTACTAAAATGCAGCAATAGCCCTGTGTTTTCCTGTCATCCATCCATCTATCAGCCTTCACTACTTACTTAGCATGAGCAGGTTTTCAGTTTTAGAAATTCTAATAGATAGCACACATAGTCATGAACAAAGACCTGAAAAATGTTAGGCTCCTCCCTGTTCTCCAGGTCACTGATACTTTACTTTCCCAACATTTAAATTTCTTTTCCCTCTGTCATCTGACCCACACTGTATCTCTCAGTCTCTTCAATCTTTTAAAATCGAATCTAGACTTTGCCTTTCTCAGCAACTTCTGTCTACCTTTGACTTCAAACTGTGAAAGTGCCTCATACTGCCACTGCTTGACTTCCATTGAATCTCCCATCTATTACTCTGTCATAGGTCTGAAATAAGGCACCTTCATCCACTAACAAGACATTTGCCAAGGCCACCATGACCTTTTCTTGGCTGCTGCCCAAGGCATCTTTCTATTTTCATCTTCCCCAGTCGGTTTGTGACTACCAAGCTACCAATGATAACTCAAATAATCAATTTTTAATTGATTGATCTCTCCTCAGACATCTTTGATGGTGGTTTTCCAATTCTCAGCCTTCCCTTTACAATCAGTCCTTCAATGATCCCTTGTTATTTTGGCTTTGTCTTTAGCCTGTTCTTTTTTCATCATCTGGGCCTTTGGCAGCCCACTCCCCTCTCATATTGTCTACCACCTAGTAGTTGTCTCTAGTCTTCTTCCATGGCCCTGACATTATTATGATGTTCTTATAATTCATACTCATTTTCATGTCAACTACATCATTTTTTTTACCTTTTATTTTACTTCCTTCTCCATTACTATGGATTCTTGGGAAAGAACTGGTCAAAAGCACAGCTGGATTCTCAGCACATGGTCATGATTGTGTCATTATGGAGCCTAAAAGTCCTTATCTTACTGGGACTGAGAAGCAGCTAGACTCTGTCTGTGGCTTTCAGCATCTACCATGCGTTTGAGGAGCAAGCTTTATGCCTGACGCCAGAGTGACTGAGAAGGATTCCTCTGTCTAATACTCTAGCTCTGGAACTTGTTCCTTCTCTGCATAAGTCTGCTTAGCAGTTGTTGTGTCTCCTCATATCCCTCTGAAGGAATATCAGCATTCGTCTGGTTTGCACTCCATTTCTTCGAGGGCACACAATAGATGCAGGTAAAAAATTATTTGTGTGCACACAGAGTTTGCTCAAGAGTCTAAAACTTGACCAATCTTGTCTAAATAGTACAAGAAGCGTGTGAGTCTAGGTAAGGTTAATAAAATCATAAAGCCTTCATGCATTTTCTCCACACACTGCCTTGCACTTCCTCCTCATTCTGGATACAGTCTTTGGGCTCTCTTTGAGCCATTTAAATGGCTGTTCTTAAATGTCTGTCTTTGAGCCATTTAAGAACATAAAAAATATTTTTCTTGCAACACTGAATTATCTTTCAAATCATAAGTTTCATTCATAAAGCTCAGTTTAGTATAGTTGGTCCTGTCAATAAAGAAGGTCTTTTTATTACCAAAGCATATCTTTTTGTTCCCCTCTCTTACTTTAAGCTCTCTCTCTGCCATCTCAGTGAGTATCTTCAGTGTACGTGTTCCAATACCTGATTCCTTTGTTTTGCCGCTGGCTCTTCTTTCCTTTCCACTTCACCTGCAGACTAGTTGGAGTAAAGTGCTTCTCCTTGCTTCTGCTGACCCCATTGGCATTGTCTGTTTAGAGTAGAGACATGAAGATGTCTATTATATCCAGTCTGGGAAAGACATACTTATGGCCTTGTGAGTGAATACACTGTGCCATTCAATGATACAATAGTTTTCATAGGAACAATTTCATCATATCGAACACAACTGTGAATTTACGCTGGCAATCTTTGACCCAGTTTTCATCTCCTCTTTCTCTATCTCCCTTCCATCAACATACTTGGCTGACGCTCAGCAGAAAAGACAGTGCAGTAACCTCATTCTTTCTCCTCCTTTTTTGCTTCCATGTGCACTCCAAGTTGCTGTGATACCTTTGCATAGTTGTACAGCCTGGGACTCCGCCATACCTTGAATCTGCACTTGTCATTCCACTTCAATCCAGACAAAAATGTGTTTGCCATCTGGCAAATTATCTTCCTCACCTACCACACCCACACAGAAAATTGGAGGGGAGCTCAAAAGGTCATTGGGCCTATCACTTGCCCCAGGGCAGGATCAGCTACATCTACAACATTCCCAACAGATGTTTATCTAGTTTGTTCTTAAAACCTTCAAATGTGGAGATTTTCCAAACTCCTCATGCAGTGCTCAATTCTCCTTGCAAATTCTTAATGATCCTTGGTATCCTGAGCTTTTCAATTACAACCTCTCACATTCTCCCATTAAATTCAACCTGCTTATCTGCTTCTTCAAAGGCTCTGCACAGCTCTGGCTCCATCTGTCCCTGGTTCTTTATGAGAGTGTCTTCACAGGGTGTCTGGGTGCCTTTGCCCCCTTACTGATTTGAGCTGTGTATCTCTCCTCACTTACATTCTCCACCCACCCATCTCCCTATCTCCATCTGTCTGGCGTCCCTTTGTCCCCAAAATTACTTCCTCTGGCTTTCGTTTTCACTCTAGGAACTTTCCCCTCAAACTCTTCTATTTTGTGAATAAGGGACTCTAGTTCACTTAAAATGAGCTTTTTTAAGGACACCCCCTCACACACACACTCCTCCCAATCCCAGAAGTTACCATTCAGTCCGCCACCCTGCTCACCCAGCCAAGTTTATGGTTTTGTTTGCCTTCATTAGCCTGTAAACCCATTTTGGGTGGGGCTCTTTTCTGCCCTTTGTTCGCCACTGTGTTGAATGTGCTGACAGCGCTGAACTCTCAATAATTAATAGCACAAACAAAGCTTAAGAAGGGACGGATCAAAGAACAGAGAAAGGGAATGCAGAGGGAATGCATAGTTTTGTTTAAAGCAGCAAGGAAGCTTCAGGATAAATGTAGCCCATCAGGATGAGTTGAACACCTGCTAAGGAGAGGTTTGGAATGAAATTGTTGAATAATCTGAATGAAGGCTGTCTCTGTCTCTCTAAAGTGTTCAGAAAAAGAAATCTCTTCGGTGTAACAGGTGGACACTTGAGTAATTGATTTGAGTTAAGGGAGACAACTAATAAATGAATGAAACTTGTAAAGTTGGCAAGAGGCAAAAGGAGGCAGGAAGAGCACCACTGACCCTTTACCACAGGGTTTACCTTGGGCTTGATGTTCAAGCTTGCTTGCATGTATCCATTCAGTTGTACCCCTCTTACATTAGCGATGTCCACATTGTCTCTGTACTAAGACTTCTGAAATGCTGAAGCAGGTCTTTATGTGTTTCACACTGTAGCCCTAAAGATGGCTGCCTGTCCTTCTGCATGGCACTGTTGAGCAAACACACACAGTGCTGACCCTAGAGGGAGAAAAATGCCTCCATCACTCAGCCTTCGGGAGAACTAGAGGAGTGTGAGGCAGAAGTGACTGAAGCTGGTACAAGGCTGGAGATGAAGAATTAACATGGGACATGGTATAGGGCTCTCTGCTGGTGTTCAGAGGGTGCTGTCACACACTGGTAAGCGGATCACATGGACCGTTCTCCAGCATCAGGGCCTGGACACCTCTGGCTGCAGCCATGAGGTTTTCAGAGTCCTTGAGAACTGAACACTGAGCGCAGAACAGGAACACGAGGACAAAATGGCTCGGAAAGGCCTGTCCTATGGATCCAGGAGGGCCAGGACCTCCAAGGAACTGTGCCAGGGGTTGGCTTCACTTCTTCAGTGTTACCAAACCTAACACCTTCAGAAAGTCCAGAGGCAGATTTCCATCCTCCTCTGTCAGCAGTTTGCTCCACAGTGCTGCAAATCTTTTGCTGACTGTTCTGTCATTGGCAGACCAGATGTTACTGCTGTGGTGATAGAAGAACACAGTCTATTACTGCTGCTTCTCCCACCAAAATCATGGTTACCGCTGAGGAAATAAAGCACCTAAATTCTGCTGGGAACATTGATTGCAGAAATATGCTCCTTGTCTGCCTCTGTCTATATGAATTGAAACCTGATAAAATAATGCTTGGTCATGACCCATTCTTTGGACAATCATCAGCATCAATGTGGGAAGTGCCTATAGTTGTAAAAAGGGTGGTAAGGACTTCTGGTGTTAACCTGTCTGGTCATGAAGAACTGCTTTATCCTGCAGTAACATTAATACCAATGGAATGTCTGCCTTCTTGTTACTCAGGAGAGCAAAGTGACCATATTTTGTGCTGACTTCTGAAGGAGGACCTTAATGAAAGAGCACCTGGGACAAAATGGCTGTGCTCATACTGCGGCTGCGGAGCACCCAGGCAACTGCCTGTGAGATGTGCTGTCTGCAGATCCAGCTTCCACCCTGATGTCTCTAATGTTTAGACTATGACACATGGACCAAGAAGGGAATGGAGCCTCCACCAGGAATGGAAGAATTTAAATGGTGCTGGCTCACAGCCTTGATAGAGGCAATTAGAGAGTGCACCTGACATCACAGGAGCCCTGTCAGGAAAGCAAGGGGGTTGCTTTGAAAGGGAAAAAGCAATTCAGGGAAGTGCTGTGGTACACTTATCAATCTGTCTATTTGCTATTATTATTATTATTATTATGAGAATTTATTAAAAGTTTTAGTTAAAACTTCTTGCCTCTTTATTTTTGTAGAGAATTAGTAGATTGTGTAACCAAGAGGGTTGTACAAACACAGACATCCCTGCCATTGCAATACAAGGAGCACACATTAATAAAAGCAGAAGGTTCGATGAGCAAGGACAAACAACAGAATATGCTGAAGAGGCCAGACTGCTGAGTTCCCCCGGGCTCAGCATTTGTGTGAGCACAAGGTGTGAGCAGGGGCTGTCTGGTCATGCTCACCTCCATCCCAGGAGTTCACTGACCCATGTGGTTATGTGGCTACAGCACATGATAGAAACAATCCAGAGCTAAAGGACTGCTTTGCCCATAGCTCTAGGGGAGATTATTTGGAAGACATTTTTCCAATAGGATCTGCCTGTTTAGATGAACTAAAATTACATTTCATATACTGAATTTGTATTACCAGTCAACATTTTCAGTATTTTCTAGGAAGTGCCCCCCACCTTTCCCCCAGTCTTCTTTGGTTGAAAGTATTTGAGATTAAAATCAATTTGATAGTTAAAATGTATTAAAGGATGAGTTTTAACTTCAGATGTTTTGATAGAAAAATGTCAACCTATTTATAATAATAACTAGTATCCCTCCAGCCACAACAGAAAGACTTCATTTACATCCGTGCTGCCAAGTGGATCTGTTAGTACTAATGTTGATGTGGAACCCAGGTTTAATTCATGTCGCCATTTGAGTAATCCAGACCATATTCAGGGCACAGATACATCTGAATAAAAGACTTCTGTGCCTAGGTGAAAGGAGTTTAAAGAAAATCTGCCTTATGGACTAACTGAAGAGATGTGTTCTCAAAAGGCTGGGGAGGGGGAAGTGCACACTTGAGAGGAATTGGAAGGGAGAGAGAGAGAAGGAGAGGGAGGATGTGTGCATTAGGGAAATTGCCAGTAGGGTGGTTGCAAAAAGATTAATTACAGCAGTAGCAGCACACCAAAGACAAAAGAACTGACTGCCTGATGGCCTCATAAAATGAATTCATAAAAAAGAGTGAGATCAAATATCAAATTCTGCTCTGAAGCATGGCATTGGCAATGTGTGCCACTCAGCTGACATCAGTGCTGTTATACCAGGTTTGCACCACTTTCAGTGAGAAGAATTTACCTCCATGTCCCTGACTTGTACCTAATATGTCACACTCAGATACCAGGTGGGTCTGATGTGTTTCTTTGGAAGATGGAATGGCAGGAATTCTGCCAGTCGATACCAGCTGAGGATCAACTTCTGAAAAGGATGAGATTGTTTTAGAAATATTTGGTTCTGTATGTAATTTCAGCCTATTGAAAGATGAGCACCTCCCTGGTTCTGGTGCCTTTGTCCATACCCGTGGAATACTCTGCTGTAGTTTCCCAGACATGTTCCCAGGGAACCTATGTGGAAATGTTTAAGGTCTGGTCTAAATCTCAGAACAAGTACCTGATCAGTGAGCCACATGCCAAGTGAGTTTCATGAAGTTAAATGAAAAAGGAGCTCAGCATTCAAAGGATGGCTGATCTTCTAATTAACGGTATCTGTGATGTCGCAGTGCACCTTCAAATTATGTGTATGCCTACAGTTCACCAGAGCATCCATCCTTCCTTCACACGGCTGATTAATGATTCTTTTGCACATGCATTTGAAGCTTGAAGAGTTTCATTTCCTGATGATAATTTCCTTTATCTCTGCTGTCAGTGGGGGAGTGCCTCATTGTCCAGGGCAGAACCTGGCAACAGAGGAGGCAGGGCTGCGGGTGGCTGCTTGTACCGCCCACGCATGTTTGGGAAGTCCCATGGGACACCCTACCTGGTACTGCAGCAGCCTGTGAAATCGGCTTTCAGCAAGGCCTGGTGTTCCCTGCTGGGAACAGGCTGGAGACAGAGGGAAGGGACAACAAAGGTGGTGATACTGTCTCCAGGTTTTGATACACAGAAGGAGTTTTAGGATTGTTGCACCACCTTTTGGAGCCAATTGCTGTGTGTGAGGTACTCATGGTAAGCACCTACTGCTTCTCTGTGTTTATGGCTTGAACCTTCCAGAGGGAACAAGATACTCAAGCACACGGAAATTTCCCTAAATGTTAACCTCATCCCCAGAAACCAAGTCTTCAGATTGCATCTTGCAAAGACTGTGTTCAGTGTTCTTGGATCTCTCAGTTCTTCTCAGGGTTTAAGATTTCTATAGGTTTCATACCTTTATGCAAATCTGAATTTTATCTGCAAACATGTAACTTTGTCTGAAGTCCCCTGGAAGCCAAGCTCAGACAGTCCCTGGCACATCCATGGGCATGTGTAAGATTTCAGAGTGAGGATCCAGTTCTGCCCAAAGAGGCTGATGAAAAGTCAGAGACCGAAAGATGAAATCTTTTCTCTTTTATTCCTCAGGACACAAAGAGATTTTTATTTATAAGACTGGTTTAGCATTATTGTAATTTTTCACACCGTGGGTGCCTGGGCGTTCCAGCCTGGACCAGGGACCTCTTGTTCTAGGCACTAATCTTGACACTGATCGTTGGCTCAATTAATACCTGGGGGTATCTGACGATTTTCTTTTTTTTTTCCTTTCTTTTTCTTTCTTATAAGATAAATTTACATTTCAGAGTCCATTCACATGTGCTAACCTAGTTATGAGCCAGCTTCACTCTTCATGAACTTCCTGCCTACAGGCATTTTTTGTAAATTGCTGTAATATGATAACTGGAAATCCTTTTTACTATCTCGAAACAGGAAATAAACATCCTGTTGTGAGAAGAGAATTGGAATTATGTGTGATGCTTCTTTTGTAATTTACTCAACTTGGTAGCATATATTATGCAGGAAAGACTTTTAGGGCATTAAAGCAAAGATGACTGGCCATAAATCAACCTGTAAGAAAGCATGCTGAATCCTTGTTGAATAGCACTTAGATCATTCTTGTTCAGCTTGAGCGTTGGTAATCTTTTGCCTTTAAGACTGAAGAAGAATTAGTGAGTTTAGAAATTATTTAGAAGTTCATCGGATCTTCTGGGTCTGCATTTTGTTGATCTTCATATTTGAATAATTCATACTTTTTGTCACATATTGCTTTATGTTTAGAAGGTATACCCTTAAATGTCAGAAGTGCCTGTCTGCAGAATGTACATAGGGCAGTCTTTTGTGAGGTGGAGACTGCCTTTTCAGCAACAGGCAGAAAATTATTTGATATCTGAGGTCTTGAGGTACGTATTCTGCTTCTCTTTCTTATTTTCCCTGACTGATGTAAATTGAGTTCCTCTTCTCAGTCTTCCTAAATCTGTATTTGGTTTTCTTTGTTGGAATTATTGATATGTAATATCTCTTTCTCAAGATTCCATATCCCTATTTTCTTTTTTTTTTCTTTTCCTCTTCCTTTTCCCTTCTCATCTTCCATTTCCTTTAAATTGTTTTTAATTGTATATATTAATATACAATATTGCTGGAGGTCTTACGAAAATTTTATTTTAGTTGTCAATAAGAATTTTAAAGATTTTATTCTCATTTTGCACATCTCACTCACCAAATCAGTGATGAATTTCAGTTAGAAAGAGTAAAAAGCCAGGCACATCACTATGATTTCTAAAAAGTCTCTTGATGATGATTTGTGACAGAGGAATGTTATGATATCTCTAAGTTACATAACGTCAGAGAAATTACAATAATGTCAGTGTTTGGATTCTGCTGTCATTACTGAGACATCTTTGCATATCTCCTCCAAAACATTATGGTGAATAATCTTTGTATGATATCCCTTTTGGAGTGATGCTACATGATTATTTATGAATTTGGAGTTCTTTGCAATGCTAATCATAATATTATGAGAGAAATAATTCCAGTTTTGGCATCCACTTATAAACACTGTTGAAATGTTAAGTGCTTGCAACAGCCGTAGGATGGATTTTTGGGGCCCTTTCTTTCTATGTGTGTGTCATGTTTTTATGTTTTGGGTAGTCTAGTAGAAATGGCTCTTAGAGCAATATAATAAGTGCATGATAGTGCACTTAAGGTAATATTTAGACTTGAAAAGAGGCTTATTGGTCTGACTTTATTCGGAAGTTGTTGGCCAAATTGAATGAGAGCTGTTATAACCTATGTTTTTTGCCCCTTAGTAGGGTCTTTCAGCTAAACACTGAGGTTTCTCTTAAAATAGACTCTCCTCCTTTTCCCCTCCTGTTCTAAGAATACAGTGTAAGTAAGTGTTTTACTTAGGCTCCTTTTCTGAGAAGTGGCTGCTGGTTAAAGTATGTCTGTGAGTCAGGTGCTCTGATCTGATGCCTCCTTTTGAGTCATTGAGTTTGGTCTACCCCGACAGGGGTGGGCAATCACACCTCTGCTCCACCTACATCCACAAGTGTTCCAGCACTAGAGCAGCTGCATGAATGTGGTGCTAAATTCATACAACTATATCCTGCCTTTTAGCATGGCTGATTACACTCATAACCAAAGCTCTGATTACACAAACCGCATACTAAAAGCTTAATCTCTCCAAAATTTGCAAGAGACATCCCACATACCTCAGGAAGCACGAACTCTGAGAACACTTTGCAGGAGGGAGATAGTGATGAGTTATCTCCATGCTGTGTTACCAATGGGAATGGGTCTGGGCATTCATCTGGTTCCCAAGACAACTGAGCAATATTGACTTTATTGCCCTTCGATGATTTGCTTATTGCCACAGCTGGGAACTCAGATTACTCGGCCATCCCCATGGCAGGAGGATCTCACTGCTGATTGTGAGTGCAAAACACACTTGATCTGATCAAGAACTGCAGCTGGGCCACTTTGGGTTTATTACTTTGGACTTGTGCCCACAGAGCTCCCGGGCTGGAGTTGGTTCCTGTCCATCCAGATCAGAAGAGAAACAAAGCAGATGTAAAACTGTCAGCACCTGTAGGTCCCTTAGCTCTGCAATCAGGCAAGCTACCAACTTCTTTCTTCTGGTGCTCACGTGTAAAAGAGGTTTCTTACACTTTAGGAAGCTGTGATTTCTAGTCTTTACTTGCTTAATCTTTTCATCAACATATTCCTCATTCTTTTTCAGAAATGTCTGCAACTGCAACATGCTGGCATCTTTAAAAATGGTCAAGGAAGAAACGTCTCTGCTTTGAGAGTTTTCTGATAAGGCCCCAGTTCTGCATCTTCATGCAAGTGGACATGTACTAGCGTCTCTTGGGAACGTCAAACTTGTTCTTCCTTGCGTATGTTTGTCATTTTAAATAACAAAGTACTGTCAGCAGAAGTTTGTTTTGCTCTTTGTGTAAGCGTGTAAATGAACACTCCCTTTGAGTTCAGTGGGGCTGAGGTTTCATTTGTATAGCTAAGAACCTCCAAGGAGTTTTTGTAGCTTAGTGAGTGTGCACAACATCACTCGAGAGGTGTAAATGGGTTTTTGATGTTTTATTGACTTATTAAATGGTGCTGCCTTGCTTTGGATTTATTATTTGCAGTTATTTACATTTTTGTCTCCACAATCAGCTTGCCCTGGCACTAGCTTGTGCAATGTGGAGGTTGCTGAGATGAGTCACTGTTTGGAAATCCCTGTAGCTTCTGCATACATCTAGATAGGCAAAGAGCAGAACTTTTTCTCTCTCTTACTCTGAATTTCTATGAATTAATTTTATTTAGTTTTCACTTTTGTACCCTTTTTGCAGTTTTTGGAACCTTGTTGCCTCCATCTCTTACACCTATTACTAATAGGATATGTGCTCATACTGTCCATCTCATCTTCTTTAGATTTAATGCTGAGGAAGAAATTACATCCTCCATCATCACTGTCGGTACTAGCAGAAGGTGCTAGTTTCTTTCCACAGAAGTGTAGAGCAATCCCAGAAGTGTAGAGCAATCCCAGTCATTCAACAAGGTGATTATGCAAATAATCAGTTTTATTTCTTAAAAAGAGTGCAATATTTCAGTCATATAAATGTGTGGCAATGTTGACTCAAAGCGAGAACACAGTTTGATTGTATCTAGTGTCTGATCCAAGTGCACTGTAGGTAAAGGCTATTAAAATACTTACATGGTAATGACATTAAGGGATCTGCACAATGTTTGATAATTTGTTGACTTCCCCTAGAAAGCCCCTTTTTTCTACCAACTCATGACTAATTTCAATGGGCATTTTGTTTCAAACACTAAATTGAGAAAAAAAAATGAAATCTCTTTTTTTTTCCTTTTCCCTATAAAGTACTTAAAAAAAGCTTGTCCACATAAGCACTGCTGCTCACTGTTGCATGAGATCAAGGCTGCTCATTTGCATGGCGTATGTCCTGCATTGCAGGAAGCTCTTGGAGTGTTGTTTGCTCACTTTGCAGAAGAGCCCTGAGATTTTGTAAGAGGAGAGTGTGAGTATCCTCAGTGGAATCGGACAAGGGATCTGCTGCTGCTGGTTCTAAGTGGCTATGACATGCGTCAGCAGTACATTTGAACTTTTAGGAAGAACCCAATTTCACTTCATTTCTCCCTGTAATGACTGAAAATTCTTCAATAACATTCATCATCTGCATTTTTTGGATCACAGGCTAAATGCTGATTGATTCACTTAACAAAATGAACTTTAATTCCAAGAACACAGAGAAATTCAGATTTGGATACAAAGGACAATCAAAGGAGGCCAGGTTTCAAAGGGCTTTAGATGAGGAAGGGCATAGACAAATCCATAATTTTGTTTTCTGTATAATGGACTCAAACACATATATTGGCTTCAAAAGGGCCAATTTCCTAAAGCAGAGAACTGCTATGAGTCCCTAAACCAGGGGAATAAACAAGTAAAAAGTAAAATGAGAAAGGGTGGAGATTACTAGAACCATAAGTTCAAGACAAAAATGGTAGAAAATAGATTAGGGAAGAAAAATGATACAAGCAGAAATACTTAAGTAGAACAAAAGAAATTTTTACAGGAATTCAGGTCTAAAGCTTATCCTAGACATGGTATTAGTCCATTTATTAGCTGTTAGAATTATCAAGAATAATGCAGAAAAGGCAGAACTGTTCAATCAATATTTCTCTTCAGTATTTGGGGAAAAGCCAGATGACTTTGGACATGATGATGATGAAACGCTTTTCATTCTAGCAGTAGCTAAGGGAATGTGTTAAACAGCAGATACTAAAGTTAGATACATTAAAATTAGTGGGTCTGGATAATTTGCATCCAAGATTTTAAGATCGATAGTCAAAGAGCACTACAGACCATTAATTTTGATTTTTAACAAGCCATGGAGCACTGGGGATGTTCCAGAGGACTACAAGAAAGCTAATGTTGTGCCAATATTTAAAAAAGGTAAATGCAGTGACCCGAGTAATTATAGGCCTGTCAGCCTGCCTTCGATCCCAGGCAAAATAATGGAATGGCTGATATGGTGTTTGAGTAATAAGGAATTAAAAGAAGGCAATAGAATTAATGACAGGCAGGATGGTTCTTGTCAAACTAACTTGGTATCATTTTAAATCAGATTTCAGGTGAGGTGATTTAATTTAGAGTTTTGATACAATAGATTTAGCTTTCCGTAAGATGTTTGTGAGGCTTGACATTTTGATTATTCAGATAGAGGCCAGCTCCACAAATAGTGATTAAAGAGAAGTTAGGAGGAGCCTAGACATCTGAACCTAAAACTGCAATTCTGAAAGCTCAGTTCAGGGGCTGTCCAGAACTGCCTCATCTCCTTGGTTTTCAGCTAGAGAAGTTTCCTAGGCAACTGAGGTTCTGCTTTTGTGCACTCCCAGAAGACACCTCAATCCTGACAGGGTTGAGCAGTTCAGTATCAATGTCATAACTATACATTTGTCTGTCTGCATCCCACATAGAGCTTGGGCCAAGGAGTGTGCTCAGGGCACACTTGAAGGATCAGTCTGTGCACAAAATGCAAAAGCAGATGCAGCGTTGTTTTAACACATGACCATCAGAAAAGGTCTTTTATTCAATTGCTCGGTGGTTAGAGCACTTGCCCAGGCTAGAAAAACACAAGATATTGAATTATTTCCTCTGTTGAACAGATTTCAAATTCACTTCTCTCACTGGGTCTTGCCAGTCGTTGGTGTATGCGTATGACAGAGCATGGCGGGACTGAATACTTATTAACAGGAGCAACAGTCCCAGCCAATGTTGAGTTAGTTGCAATCATAATTGTTTACATTGTGAAGTGCAATGCATCTTGAATATAAATTCTGCAAAGAGAAGTTGCATCAAGAATGAAAGTAAACATTGCGTGACTGCTCCTGAGTTATCCTAGAGGTGCAAATAAGGATAATAACTTTATCCAGGATTCATCTGTAGTCAATATGGGCACCATCAGGGCCATTTTGTCTTATCCCAAGACAGATATCTAAGACATTTGGGATGAATTCCCATACTGAAGTTCCACTTTCTCTTCCACTACAAATGGGTAGGTTAGATTACACACATAATTAAAGGGAGGAAAAAGAATTCCCGCCTTAAATACATACATATAGATCAGAGAGGGCTCTTGACTTCAGCAAGGATAACAGCCAGTGATGGAAGTATCATTATAGTAGTAAGAAAAATATCTAGAAAATATCAAGCAAGAAGTATGGCATTGTCTTTTAACAGAGAAGAACACCGATCAATTATTTACCAAAAACTGCATTGGATTTGCTTTTTTTTCTTAATTTACATTCTCTCTAAATAAATATTTCTCCTAAAATCTATTCTTTTGTCTATTGCAGCTGCTGAAGCAGGAATTAATTCTAGGAGCTCCCAGGACTTGTATAAGGGGTCATGACCAGAAGATCATTGTGGTTCCCTCTGGTCTTAAAAGATCCAGCAAAAAATGTTGAGGACAAACAAATTGAAAACCCAAGCCCACGCAGTAAGAAGCTTTCCATGCCCAGGAAAGCAGATAATCTAAATAGACAAGACAGACTGGGGTGAGAAAAAGGATGTGTTATCTCTCTTTCACAGATGGGAAACAGAGGCACAAAGAGATTAAGTGATTTACACAAGGTTTGTGTCAGAGCCAGGAATGAGAGCCAGATCTGAATTCTGTGTCACTACCTTAACAACAAGACCATCTTTTTTTTTCCTCTTGCCATAGCCTTGAGAGGGAAGGGCCTATACATAAATTGTACCACTACTTACCAAATAATCAGATAAATGACTGAAATCCTATACAAGTGGCATACATCTGGTGTTCTGATTTCTCTTCTTCTTTCATACTGACACCTCTTTCCTTCTTTCAGCTTTCCTTTCATCCTTCCTTTCCTTTGTTTTCATTGTCTGTTGCAAAAGACACTTATGTCAATTATACGAGAAGAAAGCATCCCTTCTCAGTATTAGGCACAGAAAGAACATATTCAGACCATCTAACATTTCAAAGTACAATCAAAAATGTGTTAGACATACCTGCGCATGTATCTTCTTAGAATGATTGTGAACATAAGCAGAAGAAAAAGTAGAAAAAGGCATTTGAGATTTGCCTTTCTTATTACAACCAAATCTGAGTATATTTTCAAGGGAGTTAGAAATTACCTCAATGGGGTCTGCTTAGCTGAGTTGGCTAGGTTCAATGATGTCTAAATCCTTAAACCTTCCCTCTCTATATCTTCTCATTTCACACACAGTTCTGGCCTCCTTTTCTGAGCCCCTCTGGGTAAAGCCATTCCCTTTTTGATACTGATAGCAGGATCATGAGATTGGATGGTATCTTGGGGAAAACCTGTAAAAACCCAGCCTACTCCTATGGCAATTCTGAGAGTACCATTTCCTCTTCTGGTCTATGGTAACATTGGAATAAGGTCTTCCTCCAAATCTCAAAATCTTGTAAGTTTGCAGGAGGCAAAGAGAAAAACATATAATAATGTTGCCCTTGCACTGAATAGAATATCCAAAAGGGTGTCAAAATACTTGCGTTGTTGTCAGCCATTACCAGATTGAGAAGGACAGTTTGCCCAGGGCTCTGTGCTTGGAGAGGTTAGAAAGGGCCCCAACTAATTGCCTAATGATACATAGAAGGTCATAACCTGCAACTTTGCCTCTGACCCCAGGAGCCATCACTGTTGCTTGTCACTGCTATGCAGCCACATCTGTGGCACTGCAGACAACATTCAGCCACCAGCTGTGCTCAGTTCTTCATTTTGGGCAAGCATGCAAGAATCAAGGAGCAGACACTTGTATTGAGCAGGGCACAGAGAATATGGGAGTGTCTTAATGTGTGTATATGGCAAAGGTGACCCTGCTGGTGAACGTAGCTTTGGGCTCTGTTGTTTCATGAAAAAGTTCTGGACAAAACTCGGAGTACCTGAACATCTTTTCAGCTAGGTGTGTGCTGGGAATATGTTCCGAGAATCAGGTTATCCTGCTGGCCTTCCTATTAAGGGAGACATAAAGGATAGCGCTGGGAGAATTACAATGCCATTTTATGGAAAGATCAATGGCATGTCCAAAGCTAGAATGCTGCTTTTAGGTAAGGGTAGTTTCACCTTATAAAAGATTATATGGCTGACATATTTTTAAGTCCAGAGCAGAGTAACAAAACACGTGATGAAGAGGTATGGAACACTTTGAGATGAAGATATGGACGATTGAGTAGTGGAGGGTGGCAAGCAAGATGTGTCAGTGCAGTATATAAAATAATAGATGGCACAGAGAGGTCGTGTGGTCACTCCTGTTTACCCTCTCTTGCAATAAATATGAAGCAGACACTCAGAAATAAAAGCAACAGGTTTAAATCTAAAACACCAAATGCTTTTTTAACACAGTGTCTCTGCCGTGGCCTTGAGAAAATACGGAGGTAAAGAGTGGAGCAGAATTAACAAATGTTTGACATCACAATCGATACCAGCTACACCTGCAGTTAAACTATCCAGGGTAAAAGTTAATCTATGCACTCATATTTTAATGTAGTATTATGTTAATAACACAAATATATGCCTTAGGCTTGCAAAAATGAGCACTTTCCACTTGCAGGAAAACCTGGCTGCTGGGCATGTTTTTGGACAGACATTTGTCCTTTGCAGAAGGGGTCCTCTACCCTCTACATTTGTTCCTGGTGAGCGGCAGAGGCAGGCTTTCAGGCTAGCTGGACCTCTGATCTGATCTGCTCTGGCATCTGATGCTGGCTTGGGCGAGCTCCTGGGGCACTGCCCGGGGCTGACCCTGCTGCTATTTCTGCTGCCAAACTGGAACTTGCAAAACCTGGGCTCATCTTGGCAGCGGCAAACACAACGTGTTTGGGCAGCTTTGAGGTTTCACTCAAATTGCTTGCCCTGCCCTGGAAGACACCACCTGTGCTAAGCTAGCCCTAGGCAGGAAATGGAAGAACAAATCAGGCCTAATTCAATTAAAAAAAAAAAAAAAAAAGAGTCTTAAAACAAACTGTGAGTAGTCTTCTCTGCACACCATCTGCATAGGAGCAGGGGGGATGTGCTGGATGCATACTGTGATTCAAATGGAAGTGAGAGTAAATTGAAGGCTGATAAATATCGGTGCTGAGGGCAGGATTTAGACAAGTGAGCAGTTGTTCCTACAACAAAAACAGATAATGTTGTCAAGTTTGTTCTCTAACCAAGGATTCAATCAAACGCTCACCAGACTCTAGCTAAATCTCCACAACCTTTATTGCTTCCTGAACACTCACTTAAATCTTGCCTAACCCCTTCCTGTCCCGGCGCTGGTTTCCTTCTTCCTCCCTGGGGTGGTATTAGTGTCTGCCCACTAAACCATGTCAGCAGGTGAAATTTATAGATGGGCTACGGGCAGCTATTTATCATTTTTGTAATTTTCATCCCTACTCCCTTTTAAATGCAGTAACATTTTGAGCACTTTAAATATGAAATCCATTGTCATATTCAAAGATCGTTTCTCCAGCTAGCACATGAACATGGCAGGTCACTGCTGCATGGCACTGCTACAGGTACTTTTTGTATTTTGAATGTATTTTGAAATCTTTAAAAAAAAAAAAAGGAGAGAGAAAAAGTGCCACAAACATGGCTTTGAACTCTACAGGCAAATAGGTCAGGTTATTGAGCAAAGCAGCCATGGTCAAAAGGAGAAATAGTAATGAGTACTTCAGCATTTGGAAACCATGGACAGCGTGTGCCATCCATCACTCAGTGTGGATCTCCAGGAAGTAGCATGCACTCGGCAGTGCTTCCTCATGCTTGGTGTCCCATCCTCATGTCCTCCATGACTGTTTTGTTCCTCTCAACTTTCAAATAAGAAACAGAAACAGACATTTCAGGAAACATTTCTTAGAAAAGCAAGTAAATATTCACTCAGAAAGGTGTTGCTTCATGCTCACACATATGAGCAAGCAAAATGACCATGTGGAAGCTGCATTTTCCATGCTCCCATAATTGCCAGGGCCCTGTGTCAGGAAGGGAGCAAGAACACCATCACCGGTGGGCAGCTCCTCCTGGGACTCAGGGCAGAATCACACTCGTGGGACTAACAGCTCAGAAAGACCTCTCCTAGATAACTCAGTTTACTACTCTGATTCTGCTGCTCTCTTCTAAAGTGGACAACATGAGCTGACACCTAGGGTGTGACAGGAAGATTCATGTGCTTTGTACACAAGATATTACTCATGAATAAAATTTAAAAAAAAAAAGAATAAACTCGGAGAAAAATAGAAGGAATTTATTGGGGAATTATGTGGGAGGTGCACTTAGCTTACTAGATGGCAACGTTCATTTTTTCTCTATATTTAACCTTTTCTTGTTCGCTTTAAATTGTCAGAGAGATGGAAAGAAATGGGAACTATCCCAGGTGTTGCATGCAGCAAAAGGGCAGTTTCAGAGAGAGTTTGCTCTTGCTTCATTGGCAAGATAGACTAGAGGAAAGGGCCCCAGCGATTGTGCAAGAGAAAAATGCATTGGGTGAGTTTTATTTCAGAGATACTTCCAGCCAAATGCTATTTCAGATGAGGAGTCTAGGAGTGAAAAGAATAAATGTGTTGATATAAATAAATGAGAGGGTGTGCCCTTAAACATGAAGCAATGCTGGCGTGTTGGTTTACTATGCAGGCGTCAGAAAAATTGAGCAACAGTACTCTGCTTCTTCAGCGTAGACATATTCTTATCTTGGGACAGTCTTCTCATTTCCTTTGGCAAACCCAGGGAGGTTTGAACTTTCAGTGCCAGTTTATGTCCCCTGCCTCAGCAAATGCCTATGTCACAGGAGCCAGCAGAGCCTTGGCAAAAGCTGGAAGGCCTGACTCTGCCTCTTGGCTCTGCTGGCACATGGGACTGGAGACCACGTGGGATTTCATACCGACTGGTGGCTGTCTTCACAGGACATGCAGCAGGCAGAGAAGGTGGGCAAACTTGTCCAAGCAGCCAGCACTCCACTGTCCTTTAAACATGGAAGTTAAAAGATTTCAGCAAACTATTCTGGGCTTTAAATGTGACTCAACTTTTGATTCATTTCCTTCTTTGTTTCAGCCACTCTGGTCTCTGGCCTTAAAGTCAAATGGGGCTGTGGTGCACAAGAACTGTAAAATTTATCCCCTCAGCAACTGCTTAAATCTCATTTCTAATCCTCTAAACTCCCTGGTTCAAGGTAGTTTAAATTGTTATAAATATCTATGTGGTGGATTATACTGCTTAATTGCTACTAAGGGAATAATAATATTATGTGTATGTGCATACATAATATAATGTACATACAGAGACACGATACACGGGCACAGACAGAAAATCATCCTGGCAAAGAAGATATTAAATAATAGTTTAAACTACTCAGGATTTGGGAAAGCCTGTTAAAGGGATTAGAAACTAAATCCAAAACTGGACAAGGGGTAAAGGAAATAATTTCCACTGACAGCAATGGTGGGAACACTGTTTCCTTCTCTTACTATAGCTACATTTTCTTTATACATGACCTATACTATCTATGAGAGAACATAATCTTTTCTATGAAGTTAACCTCATTAATGTAAAGGGTACTTGTATTTGAGGAAGCAGAGATTCTACTCTCCCAAGAAGATGGGAGGCAGAATGTCTATCATCAGTGTTTCTTTCTCTAGGGGGAAATAGTTTTACATCATCCTAACATGAGAGTTTTAAGTCCAGCTGTCCTAACAAAATAACTGAAACCTTAAAAAAAGCTGCCTAAATACATAGCTAAATGTAATCTCCTACATGTGAGTAGTTCTGCTGAGTTGCATGTGACCAATGCACTTGTGCAGATGCCTGGACAACTGAGTTCAAAGGTCCAAAGGTTCAAATATGCTGTCACATATAAAGCTTCTAAAGCAAGCAGCTGTGGTAGTAGCCTGTCTTGAGAATGGAAGAGAAGGAGTTTATTGAGATCTTAGGAAATACTATGACAGGTGTTCCTATAAACTCGGTTCTCCTGTATGTGTGTGTCATTGCAAACGCTTGCACTTCAGTTTTGCTCTTTCTCCTGCTCATGAAATGTATTCTTCTTGAAGCAGCCCTGGTTGCTTGCGTTGACCCCAGGCATGGGCTGGTATCTGCCAGAGTTCAAGAAACAAATTTCAAAAAATAAATTCAAAATATTGTAAGGAACTGATTTTAAAATAACTTAACTGAAAATATTTATTATTGAATATAACAGCGGAAGCCAAGCACATATTGAATGAAAGAAGCAAATGCTACAGTTTTACAGACTTATTAGAAATAAAGTAATCTTACTATATTGAGCATTTCAAAATGGTAAGAAAATGCAATATTGACCAGTCTGTGAGGGCTAGTTCTTGCCTGAACTTCATTCACTATGTAGAAGCAAAGATCTCATTGCACCTGCGAGTTTGAACTCAAGGATGGGCATGGATACAGTTCCAGAGGAATTGTGCTCTAGGCTACCACCTGACTTCTAAAATAGACTGCATTATCACAAATACTATAATTGGGTGTGCTTAGTCTATTACCCTCTTTCTAGGCACACGAGGTCTACTTTTTAGCCTTGTCTTTACACTCTGTGATTAAACCAGTTTGGTCTTGTTTTGTGGTAAGAACAAGGATCTCCTGCCTGAAAGGTAAAATGCATTCCTCATACCACAATTTGGTTGTTTTGGTTCATCTTCACTTGATATCTCTTTTGATTCAAGTCTGAGAAAAAGCCTTAACTTACAAAACACTTTATGAAAAGTCTTTAGAAAACCTTTATGAGAAGGTCTAAGTAATATGAATATTACTGAAACCTCTTCTGCTTTCTTGGTATACATTTCCTAGACTTAAGTGCTCTTTCTATTCTGTTTGTACAGAACCCTGGAAAGTGGCGTTGATCTATGATTTGTTCTCTTTGGATCTGGCCAAAGATCCACAACTACATGTAGCAAAGCCAACATAACACACATGGAACCAGATCTGCTTGTGAGTGTACTAAGGCCAAGATCTGGTGGATCAAGGTTTCCTGTCGTCCAGTAGCTCCTCATGTAGAGGCATGGGGCTGAGAGGAACACATTTGACTGCTGTACACAAGATCAGTTTTTGAAGAGTATTCAATAAAAACAAGTACCTCTGCAAATGCAAAAGTTGACATTGTATAAGGAAATCTTTTGAGACTGTGGAATACATTTAGGATTATGTTCTTTTTTATAGAGTTAGTTTTTAATATCCAATGCCCCAATTTGAAAAAATGAGCTTAAACACAGCTGGAAAGTACTTCAGTAGCTTGCTGAAGAGGAATCTGAATACTTTAGAGTAGGTCTATGAAAGAACTGGGTGACCTGCAAGTCAGGGGAAGCAGTGGCCCACCTCCCCAGATGGAGTCCAGTCCAGGCCCCTGGACTCAGTGCCTACGTTGTTCCCATCCTGTATGAAGAGACTCGCAATCACAGCATGAAACCCTAACCGCATACAGTGACGTACATTAGAGCCTGAAGAGCAGCCTCCATGTAATGCAAAGCACTTTTAGATAACTAACAGGCTGTGGGAAAAAGGTTCATCCAGGTCATTAGGAGCTCATTAGTAAAGGGAGGAGGCAAGAGTTACAGTACAGGAACTGGACCTGTTTCCCTATTGTTTAATTGTCCTTCTTATTGATAAAATGCAAATGGTTTGTATGCTTCGTACTTTTTATGGGAAGGGGATTTTTTTCCCTTGGTTTCTTCCAATCTCCAGCCTTGGCTGCATATGAGACATATGAATGAAAAGATGTTTAGTTTAGATCTTTCATCATTACAGTCTGTTCTATTGATCCCTTCCCACTGCTGAGTTTGCTAATTCCCTAACTTGCAGGAAGTGTGTTCCTTTTTTTTTTTTCTTAGTAAGGAAAGTTAACAGTCTTCCCATTCTAGAGACAGGAAAACTGAGGGACAGAATCAGGAATTGGCCAGACACAAATGCTTCAGTGAGGTTGTTTGAAGAACCCATCCTGTTTTTGGATGAGATCTGGCCATGTAGAAAACAAGTGCAAAGCAATCCACATCCAAACAGAGAGTAGATAGAGTCTGTCTGTGCTCCAACTTGGGATTTGGGGGTGAAAAGGGTAAAAAAAAAGGAGAACAATATTTCTGAAGAAAACATGTAAAAACTGAAGAAATAAAATCTCTAGAGGAAATGATGCCCAGTTAGAAAAAGTCATGACTAGAAAATAACCTGCATTGGAGGCCAGATACAGTAGTTGTGGTAAGAACCATATAGGCAAAACAGAAAAATTGGCACATGAAGAGTCAGAGCAGACATTGCCCAGTGTTGCTTCTGTAGGTGAGACTGCTGAAAGGTTATCAAGATGTTTTCAAAGGACTGGGATATCTTCCAGGCATATTTCACCTTGAAATAGAGATAGTGATTCTGCCAGGATGGCATCTGCCTCGCTGCGTAACCACTGCACCAAGAGTGAAAGAGAAGGAACAGCCAACAAAGTGTATGGGAAGAAGTGGTACCAGAGCTGCAATCACAGCATCCCTGGGAAGGCACCTGACCTGGGAGCCAGCCTTGACACAGGCAAACACTTTATTCGCATAAAGCCCAAGCAATGCCATTAAAGTACAACAAACTGCTCATTACCAAGTGCCTGCAAGGAAAGATATATCTGACTTGGCAGAAGCAAAAATAGCCTCAGCACTTAGTGCCAAAGATAAATATTGGCAAATGCTATTATATAAAGAAAGCAACCACCTCAATACATCTTGGACACCAGCAGGTAGCTACAGATGGTGGAGTATGCTGTTTTGGATCAAACCTGCAGCGGAAGAATGCTTCTGCTGCCAACAAGATGCGCTAACAGGACACACAGGGATCAGAGGTGTGGATGATGGCATTCTGCAGTATAGATGCAGAGACACCGAAATGGAAACAGTCATAGATCACAATCTCATTTGTTTACTGCAAAGAGCCAAGAAAATAAATTCATAGTTAAATACTAATAACCGTCCTATCCACAAAAAAAAGCAATATTGCAGCTGACTGCAGCATCAGACCTGGGAGACTCAGTGACACCAGTGTGAACGCAGCAGCTGTGACATGCAGCCTCAGCGTGCTTGTCCTGGCTGGCCAGCAGATGTGCAGCATGGAGAGGTCAGAAACGATGCTATGGGATAGTGAAAGCATGTTATCTTCCCATGGGTCTGGAGCAAAATAAGAAGAGATTTCTGCTGCAGCCCCATAGCCTTTCTGGTACAGCTTAGACGAGTGGCTTATTGAGCTACTGGCTGCCACCAGAATTAAACAACAGCTCATCTCAGCAGCTGTGAGGTTTCAAGTCCAAAATCTGTGTTTACTTTCAGGGAGGTTTTTACCTGGGGAGGGAAAGCTCAGTCATACCAAGCCTTTGGTCACATTGGATCTTCCCCAGTCACAAACCAACAGCTGGGAAAGCTATTAAAATTCCCAGCTGTGACTTTAAGAAGGTTCAAGAAGCAAACAAAATACAGAGCAAGTAAGCCTTGAACTCTGAAGGAATTCTGCCTCTAGTATCAGCCTCTCAATATCAAGATGCATCTCTATACCCTTGCCTGTAACTAGCAGCAGTGAACGGAGGAAAGGAGAAGAATAAAAAGGTGTGCACAAAGGATGTGGTCCATCAACAAACCAGAGACCTCTCATAGCAGTATTTACAGATGTGGTTACAGGTACAGCTGTTCTCTGTGAGACACATCAAGGCAAGCAGCGCAGGTCAGGCTGCAAATGCCCGCTTTGGGGAAGATGGTGGGGAATGTGGAATGGGTTTCTTCTTCAGACACCAAAATTCCGTGAAGTTTTACAGACAGGCTGGATACAGTGCTATATGCAGTCTACTGAGATCTGATCAGCTGAATGCTAAAAGTGTACAGGCTTTTGAGTGATCAGTGGTGGTGCCAACGCACAAACTGTCCTCTCTCTTCTCTTCCCCCAACCAAAGAAGAATACTTTTAGGCACAGATTTTTAGTTACAGTTCTCATGCACGGGCTTCAGAGGGATATACTGGTTAGCTAAATCTATAAGCAAATACAGGAAGTGATGTTTGATTTTTAGCTGGGACTTGGGAGATCAGTGACTCACAAGGTGGTGAAAAGAAAGTCTATTTAGCCCTCCAAGCCTTCGTTTCCCCATTTGGGGAAGAACTGCTACAATATTTGCTGATGTAAAATGTGCTACTTGCAACTGGGCATTATCATCATCTGAAATTAATGTGACAAATGGAATGCTGTGATAAACAGCTTCCTCATCTCTAAGTAGGGAGCACAACGGTGTGATTGTGTGGGAGCTGTGAGAACGCAGCACATGACCAGAATCATGTATAGGCAACTGTAGTATAGGCAGAGGGAAGAAGAAAGCCTGAATGTCGCCCTGTCTTGGATTTCTCTCTCCTTATGCATGAGTACTGAATAATAAAGTCAGCTGTGATTTTAACCAATCCAAGGAGCAATTCCTAATCTCTTTCCATCTGGATTTTCATTTCCTGGGCATCTCCATAGTGCTATGGACTTTTTCAGAATCCAAAGTCATGTCAAGACAACTCTGATCCCATTCTTATCATAAAGCAGTAGATTTCGTCTGGGATAGTGCTCAGGTATCTGCACTAAATTATTTTCTTTTTTTGTTAGTTGTCAATGTTCTGCAGCAGGAAACGTGCCAGATGCTTATGTGACCAGACGAGCTCTTGGGGGCTGTGCGCGCAGCACGGCGGTGTGCCAGCTGTCTGAGTGGCTGCTTTCCACAGGGCGATGAATGAGTCACCGCAGCAGTCACTGCTGCTCCGCCCTGATATTGGTTTCTAATATCCCATGCTGGATGGAGGCCAAGAATCCCACAGGACCCAGATTTGGGTCTGGGTTTCTCTTCTGTTTCCTTCTTTTTATGACAGCAATGTATTTTCTGTGCTGCCCTCTCTTTCCTTCCTGGTCATTTATGGAGGCTGCCATTATGCAGCTCCAACAGAATGGATCACCAGAATGGATCAACACTTGGCATCACTGCCATCCTGCCATTTGTGTGTTTGTAGAACCAGCCTGGTTACACAGAGGTTTTTAATTGCTGCAGCATTTTACAAATACTGCACCAGGCCATAGCACGTTGAAGCTATAGCAGGGAAGAGAGACATTGCTCCTGTCACCTGCATTTTCCTGTCTGCAGTAAATCCTTGGCCAATGCATAGAGGCAGGAAGACTCCAGGCTGCCTTTTGTGAACCTTGAAGACTTCCTCACAACCCATCATCAGTGCCTCTCCATCAATATGGCATGCGGTTGAGCTACAGATGTGCGTTCCTCCTCGATGTGACACAGGCACTTTGGTGGAGGCGTCCTTGAGGTGCCACATGCACTGTGCAATCATCGCATGGAGCCATCAGGTCTTGTTAGCAGGCCGGTAGCTGCTGGTACACACCAGTGTCATGGCACTCCTCCCAGGCCACAGGCGTTCTCGGCCTGTGGTGGGAGCTGCTGTTCACATAGCCGCATTAGAAAAGTGAATGGGGACCTAGGTGCTCCAAGGGTTGCTGTTTCACCATCTCTGCTCATAGAGCTTTCTGAGAAGTGTGACCATTTCCTGCTTTTAGACAGGCTCTTAGTTTGCATCACACTAGGTCTGATTGGAGCTCCCACCAGTCCTTTCCCCTCTGCCTCCCTCTTTCCCAAACCCCTCCCACATTCTACCAGCCCCTCTTGCTGTGGGACACCAGCTGGCTGTGCTGTGCATTGACCTCCAAACCCATCCACATGGCACATGGTGATGACTCATCGTCCCTGCATGTATGGTAATAAGATGTCCCACGTCTGCTGCTGTAGGGGTAACACAAGTAGCTGCATTGCATGGAGCGGGGGGAGGTGTTTCAAATCTTCAACCTCTCATCCAAGAGGTGCTTCAGGAACCTCCTTGTCCTCAGATATAGGTAGCACCCATCCCTGCTGCTCCTGCTTATCCTCACTTCAGAAAGCCTGGGCTAAGAGATCTCATGAGCCATAGTTCCTCTCACAAGAAGTCCGGCAAACCATTTTAGTTGTTATTTCTTTATTTTCTGCTTTGCAATATGTTGCCCAAATCCTTTTTAAGTGTTAAATTTGTAAGATTGATAGCAAGGTTTTCAGTATATCATACATGCATCACACACGGGGAATTACAGACTGATTCCCTGAAAGGCTGTCATTACATATATCTCCAATTTGACTTTTTTTTAACAACAAGTTTACACGAGAGAGTATTTTTAGTTTAAAGAAATTGTATTTCTATTTACAGTCTAGGAAACAGATGTCTTTAAAAATCTAACAGCATTATTTGCAACAGCTGGTTTAGCTTATGAAGTGGCTGGGAGCAGAGAGAGTGGTTCCTGAGTCAGTGATTTTATACTTCAGAGCACTAGTAATCTGTTTGTCCTTGCTTAACTTCTTCTATGCCGTGCCCTGGTTCACATTTGGAGCTATATTTTATCTCCAAGTTCCTATTATTTCTTATAGGTTAGCACAACATATGACCTATGACATTGCAGCAGTAAAGAAAGTAGGCACTTGTGATTTTTCTCTTTAGTTTTCATATCTCAGTGCTCTGGCCATTCAATTTAGTTTCCCAGGTGTTGACAGCTGGTAATGCTCCTAACTGCTCTGCCCTGTTGGTAAGTTATGGATATTTCCGAACTGACGTTTAATTGTATAACTTTACTTCACTCGAAATGCCAAAGGTCTCAGGAACCCATTCCTCCTCCAGGCTGATTATGGCACTGAAGATAATACTGTTTGCGGATGGTGAACCTAAACCACTGCTGAGTGTCTTCTAAGACAAACTGACATTTATTGCATTCCTTATTACAACATGATGGTCCAGATGGTCCAGAGCTGGCCTGGAGGACACAAAACCCTGATTTTCAGGTTACATCTTCCATATATATAAAAGCAAACATTAAAAAAAAAAAAAAAAAGGTATTCGAGTTTATCACTGCTGTTCAAAGAAAAGATCATAGAAATAAGAGTTTCAGTAGAGGTTCAGTCAAAAGGCAGGAGCACAGGGTTGACTATGGCAGGAGTTCATCAGAGAGTGTTGAACCATCCCACTGTGCTTAAGCAGGACCCAGTCTGACTTGTGGTGTCTCGTGTCTGCCTCACACTGTCCATGTACCCCAGCTGTCCTGCTCCCTGGGTGAGCAGAATGACACCAGCAGCACCACACTCCCTCAGGTTCCCAGTGTCTAGAAGAAACCTGTCCAGCAGACCCACCGGTCCCAGAACTCCCCTATGAGATGGTACCAGATCCATGCACACAGCCTGTGGGACCTCAGCTAGGCTATGCACCAGTGTTACTCAGCACCAACCTTTCAGACTCACTGAGAACTCAGAGCCCAAACACCTTTTGAAGCTGCCATGAAGCCTGTCCACCTCTTTGCTCAATGGGTGAAACACACCTTCTCTTCCTCCTCAGGGGTAAACAGAGGGTAAACATCAAGGGAAATAAACTGAGGGTAATGAATACTAAAATAATGGTGAAATATTCCAGTGCTGTTGCAACAGAGACTGAGGTGGGGAGGGCAGGTCTGATTGATGTCCTCATCACTGAAGGGTGAACTCCTTGTCTAATTCTGTGACTACTGAATACTTCTGCAGTCATGGCAAACAAAGTAAGAAGAGGGATAAAACCCAACAAAAAACTAGTACAGTATCTCTTTCATTCTGCCTCCACCCTCTGTATTCATAACCTCTGTCTACCTGGGAATAACTAACCTGTGCCTGGCAGTGCCAGCTTGGAGCTGCCTTTCCCCAGCAGAGTCTGGAGGGAAGTTTGTTATGGGAACCACTCTAAACAGAGTCCACCAGTTTCACTGTGAAAGAAAAGAATGTTTGTCAAAACTTGACCTCATTTTATAAATCCCCAACGAGTTGGCCAGGATTCATCTTCTTTATTGTTGTTACTTTTCAGCCTTCACAAGGCTCTTCAGTTCCCTGCAGCTGCCAACTGACTGCTGCCTATTCATCAGGCGATGGGAAAGGAGTTGGGCCATTTCAGCACAGGGGGAGAAGGTGTTACAAACCTCCCTGAGCAGCTGGCACAGCTTTGCTTCTTTCAAGTGAAGTCCAAAGGGGAAAGGGCCACGGAGAATGAACCTCCCCAGTGGCCTTACATGAGGCCCCTGTGATTCACAGGGAGGACAGCAATGTGAAGGCCATGTTGTGTTTAAGGGGTTGCAGATGCACTAGGGTGGAAGGCCTCCCTGCACTGGGGACCTGAATCTTTTGCATACTTTGAATCTCCTGCCTTCTTACAGCCTCTGGGACAGACAAAAATTATGAACTGATGTGATGCAGAACCAGTCATGAAGCTCTAGGAAGAAGCAGGAAAGATTTTTGACCCAATTGGGCAGCATAGACATCTGGCTGCTGGTTTCCCTTAGCATTTCTGTAGGAAAAAAAAAAGTTTGATGAGGTCCTTGTCCCTCCCAGTGCATTCCCTCTCCTTTCCCTGCTGCCATTGACCACCCCCTCCCTCAGTGGTGTTAAGGCAGCTGTTTCTGGTGTCTAAAACAAATCAGTGGGCTTTTTCTCTTGTTGCTAATACTATTTCTCTGATTTAGTTTAAAGAGTATCAGCACACTTAGGAGTGATAATTGAAAGGGACAAGAGAGAATAACAAATAGCTGTGGGTGAGAAAAGACAGGACCCTCCTTCAGCAGCTTTGCCATTAGATAATTGTAGAGTGGAACAGCACCTTCAGATGTCCACTAAGAAATGCATCTACATTTAGGGCCTGACTTTGCAACCCATGTACGAATGCGCATTGCTGCTGATCTGTTGCTTAATTCTCAATAAATAGTCAAGCAAGCACATGTCTGAGACAGCCACTGACTGGTGATGCGCTGCCAGATTGGGGCTTAGAGAGGAGAAAAGTAAATATTCCTGGATCCGTGCAATAGGCAATGCAGTGCTTATAACAGAACAAAGACATTCACCCCTACGTATCCCTTCTGCAGGTATTGCAGTGGTGCAGCATTTTGATTTATTTCCTGTATTTTGCTATCAGACTAATCTTCAGTATTTTAGGTACACCACATATATTTAGGCTTCTTATTTCTGTTCAGGTACTGAACTCGCACTCTTGCAAGAGCTCCATGGGTCTGTTTCTGATTTATTCCAGTGAGTGGTTTCATTTTCTTTAGTGAGATTTCTCTTGATTTCTGCCGGTGAAGTGGAACTGACCTATAGGTCTGGGTGCACAGGAAAGGTATAGTGGGAATTGCTTTGGAGACTACATAGCGCTAACGTACTTTTGCTGATCACCCTGATTGCTTAAGGATTACCTGATTGAACTTATGATTTAAATGCTGCGTGTCTTGATAGATGGGGTCACATTTACGTAGCCTGAAGTGCCACCTAGAGTCTTCCTTCACATATCTTTTATAACATTGCTCCTAGGGCTGTTTGAAGGTCATGAGCAAGATAGTGGACACAAGAGGAGCAAGCGACCGTGAGTGGTCTAAGAATGGCAGTAGTGAAAATAAAGTAACTGGGACGAGCATCTTCACCGAAACCCAGTGCCCCACTTTCTGTTCCCTCTCCCTTGCTCCAACCTTTCTCTCTCATACAGTTGTGGTCAGTCAGTGAGGTCAAATGGAAGTGACCATGAGACACAACAGCTGCAGGGGTTCCTTTGGTTGCTCAGGTCTGGAAATGAGTCCAGACACGCCCAGCCCTTGGGGCCAGCCTATGCCCTCAGATGCCCTATCCACTCCCCTCCAGAAGACCTATGTCATGGGGGAAAATAAAGCAGCTGAAGGGACATTTCAATCCTTTTTCTGGGGACACAATGTGCTGCACGTGTGACACCTCCTCCCTGCCAGAGATAGGGCTTCTTATCTTGATTTTTTCCCTCCCTGTGTAGGCAGCATCCCCCATGTGTGCCCATGGTGGGCAGGAATTTCACAGAACCACAGAATTGCTGAAGTCGGAAGGGACCTCTGGGTCTGTCTGGTCCAAGCCCTGATCAAGTAGGAACACCCAGAGCAGGGTGCCCAGGCTCATGTCCTGGTGGCTTCTAGGATCTCCCCCTTCTCCTTTCTCCTGTGTATACTGCACTTACATGTCAAATTGGAAATACCTTTCTGAGACTCACTGAAAGTGGGCCCTTGTGCCTCTTGAAAGAGAAACTGTCCCCTCTTTTAGGGCTTTCTAAGACATGGTAATTTTGATACATCTGCACGGGAATACCTGAATTCATAGGAGGAATGAATGTGTTCAGAGCTGTGTGAAAAAAGACACATATCCCCAAATTTTGCTGATATAATATGGGAACCTGATTTGGTTTGTAGCTATATTGAGAATAAAAGCTTTCCTTCAACTAACAGAATCAATTGGCCCATAGTGGGTCTTTATTCTCATTTAAATTAAGGGTTATTCCATACCGAAAATGCACTAATGTAACTAAATTGATTTCTAACTTGATTTTAGTTAAATGGGTGTAGTTCCCTGTGGGGATACACTTAAATCAGTCGAAGAGTGGGCAAATTATACATCTTTGTATATTTCTTCATGATTTATCTTAATTAAGTTGTAAAGGGGTCTTGCAGTATCTGAGGCTCCAACTACACGTAAAAAACAAACACGAACCTTGCATCTCATCGTCAAAATCCCTTGAGCAGCAGCGTATAGGTCTGATTCTCTGGGGCGCTTAGCAACTCTTATGAAGGGCTGGATGCTCTTAACTCTTGTCATTGAGCGCTGAAGGTGTTCAGTGCTTCACAAGTGTTTAGCACTTCTCGAGATCAGGCCCTGCATTGTGCGTGGCCCCCCCATATTTCCTTGCCTATAATTACCTCCCCCCACCAGGCACAGCCTTGGCTCTGAAGTACCCTCGTTGCTCTCAGAGCCGAGGCTAAGTGCAGCCCTCCGTGCGCAGAGGATCCCAGCTGATTCCGAGGGAGGCTTTTTTCTTATTGGACTCCTCCAACATCGCAGGGGAGCTTGTCTTCCTCGGAGGGAGAAAAGAGTGGAAAAATGAAAGAGAGAGGGAAAAAAACCTTAGCAAAGGAAAAGAATTCATGCCAAGCCTGGAAACTGAATGATTTACAACCTAAAGCCCAGCCGGCGGGGGGGGATGCCTCCCGGTTCAGCCCGGTTTTGGCTGGGCTTTGCTGTATCTCTGAGCATCCTGGGCACAGCGCTTGGCTTTGCAGATTTTATTTGCTCCCAGGCAAATCCATTGTCTGTTTGTATCCCGGTGTCTGCTGCTGAAGGGGAAAAGAAAGCGGGGAAAGCCTTTGACCTGGAGGCTCTGGCCTCTAGTGCTGGGTATTCTGCACCGTGTTATGGGGGAAGCAGCTCTTCAGTCCATTCACACTCAGCACTCCTGCATACTGCCGTGCTTAAAAATAAATCAATGTTATATTATTTTAATTATTTTTCAAATGGATGGATTGTAAAGCCTCACAGGCCAAACTGCATGTAACCCCTTGAAAAGAAGCAGAAAGGTGGACATGACATTCACCATCACTCAGGGATGTGGATTCTGAAATTTCTTTGTCTAATTTATGGGAGAATATATGCCAATATTTAAGTTTGGTAGACTGCTGACCTTTTACCATTGAAGAAGGCTGCAGACAGTTCTGACATACAGTGGGGTAATGGAAATATAAGCAATAGGTTCCAGGGTAGAGGCCAGAAAGCTTCTTGGCTGTGGTCATTCTTCCAGGAGCGACATGCAGGGTTGATTGACCAGAAACGTCTCTGAGAAAGTGAGAGACCTAAAGAGGTCAATTCCCTCTCCTCAATGGCTCTGGCTATTTTCTCTAAATTAAAAAGAAAAATGGGACACTCTAGTCCTTTGTGTAATTCTATAGCCTAAGGAATATTTTCTGGGCTTACTCTGCTGCGTGTGCTATAAAGCAGGATGGGGTATTTAGCCCCCGAATTTTCACTCCAGTGTTTTTTTCTCCTGCTCATTTTTATTTACTCTATCATATCAACATCTATCTGTTCAATGTGATTTAGGCTTTTTATAAATTGAAGATTTTATATTAATAGAACTTGGAACCTTAGTGTCAGTGTTTGCTGGCTCCATAGGCACATGTACTATTGAACAGATATATTTTCTTCCTTCCTTCCTTCCCTTGCTCCTTCCTTCTGTCCTTCCCTCTTTCATCCCACAGTCAGTTACAATTTTTGTATATGTTACTCCATGCTTTCTTTAAAGCTTTGATCACAAGGAGGCTCTTAGTCAGCTCAGTGTGATGTCAGAGGAAAAAACAGCACCCAGTTAAAAGTGCTGCAGAAGAAAATGCCAGTGGAAGAACCAGAAGGAAATGTTCAGCTCTGGGTGAAGAGGACACCATTGTTTTGGCTCATGTGGTGGTTACATCCTCTCCTTCTCCCTCTCCCTCTCCCCTCCGTTATTGACAACGTGCTACAATCTTGACTGAAACTTAACTACTAATATTTTCATGGGCAGAAATACTGCATTTGGTGGAAAGAGACCTTAAGCAGCCCTGCCTCCTTCGTTTTTTCTGGTTTTGTTTCTACTTCTACACCACAGCTCTTTCATGCCGTGATCTTTCTTCATTGGTCTCTCCTGCATTAAAAATACCCCTTTTTGTGGGGAAGACCATCAAGTGTGGTTTGTAGGGTGGATCTGCACCTGGAACCTACATTTTTGCCTTTAAAGGCACAATTTGGTAAAAAGACAGCTCTGACTCCCATTTGGTATGTTTTAGAATGGTAGTGAAAATGTACCTCATTATAATCTGTTCAGCAATAAAAAAATCATCATTATTATGTCATTCAGCAGAAATGCACGGTAAATGAGATTCAAAGGATTAATGCACAAAGGAAATGTCAATGTTAATCTATAGACAGTCCCTTTAGTCCTGCTTATCATAAATTCAGAGCAAGAGAGTTTGCAAACTGGCTTGGGTAAGGTAAAATTGAAGGATTAAACAAACCATAACTCAATCTTTCTGTGCCTTGAATTCTTACTTTCGGGGTATTTTCCTCTGTACTTTTTATTAAAAGAACATCTATCTTCAGCAACAGAGAGAAATTACAGACATTAGACCGTAAAAGTTGGGCTTTCTTGTAGCCATGCTCCCACGGGCGGGCTCTAACTCAAATCAGCTGTGCTGGTTTAAAGCCGTGCTAGTATCCTTTATTGCTAACGCTGAGCTACTTGGGTTACTCACTGTTGTGTCTTCTGTGGGAACATAGGAAGAGACAGGCTGGCTTTGTCTGCCTCCTGACAGGGAGGCTCTGTATCTACATGTCCTCAGCAATCAGATTATAAAATTAGTGCTTCATGATTGTTGTTGGTGGTTGGTTTTTTTCCAGATGAATGTTAAATTTGTTTTGCTTCCCAGAATTCCAGCTCAGCCTTAAAGAAGGGTGTGAATCTCTGGATAATGCAATGGACAGCTGAGGTCTGATTTGCTCTGGCTGAAGGACTTGATCTTGCAACGGGACTCACAAGGGCAGCAGTTTCTTCTCACTCATTTAAACTGCAGTCTGCATGGTGCCAGGCCCCTCCCAACTTCTTAGCGTACGACCAGAACCTCAGCACATAAAATGTTCACTCAATTGCATGTCTAATTTGTTAACAAATTTTCCATGAGTGCTGAACTAGATCACACTGAAAACACTATGCCTAGTTATGTGCCTAACTCAGCATTTGCACGCAAAATTGCCTAATGAGCACGTGCAATTATGGCAACTAGACATGTGAATTAAACATGCAAATACCCTATCGTTCGGGTTGGAGAATCATAATCTATATTACTAGAAATATCATAATCTATTTTAGTTATGATGAAAAAGCACATACACCTTTTCTTTTAATTCTTTTTCTCTTGTCCATTGTGACCACAATCACGAAAAGAGAGCATTGTAAGACTTTCGGCCTGGAGAGGAAAGACTGCAAGCTCTGAGCAGAGACCACCAGGAATCTGCAAATGAAATGAGGCTCTAGGTGCTTCTGCTTCTCTGTCCCAGGTGTCTTTGCTTGTAATGAAATACCAGTGCACTGTCACTGAACATACCTTGTCTTAATGGGTTTAGTTATTCTGCATGCAAGGCAGCCCACTCTTCCATCCACAGGGATTGACTTCACAAGGTGGGAAACTTTCCTTCCATTATAGTCCTTCCTTCTATATTCACCAATAAAGCATAATGCTCAACTACCGTATGTCTACACGAATGTCACTTGAAGGCTCTACAAACAGATGAATTTTTTGGCTTTTAGCAGAATTCCACTTTGAGGCATTCACATCCTTTTGAGAGAAGGCACTGCTGGCTGGGGCACAAATCATGTGTAGGTACAGGGCGTGAATTTGGATGGTGGATCCCAGGGCTGAGAGTTTTGCATCAGTTATTGCAGCTTTAGTGAAACAAGGTTAGCGAGCATGGAGGTGAGCAGGTGGCCAGAGATAAACAGGTGAGGGAACAAATTTATGTAATAAAAGAAAGTCTTAGTGGGGAAGCCACCCCCCCTTCAAATTTCTGCTTCATTAAGGTGATTTCAAACTCGCTGTGAAATCAAGGACTCGGTCGCTGATCAGCGCAAACAAAAATAATCCAGGTGGCAAGTCTGATGAGATATGACCTTGTTCAAAATCAATAGACTGTTCCCCTTCCACTGAGCACAACTGACTCTCGAATGAGTTTACTTCAACGGAGGCATTTCCCTCACAACATTAACATTTTAATTGCTTGTGCAGGATTTTCTGGAAAATTAACCCGGCTCTGGTTGAGCACAGACAGAGGATGCTCCCCAGCAGGTCTGGGAGTGCAGGCGGTGCTGCGGGGAGCTGTAAACTCATACTGCCACCTAAAGGAAAGAGACCTGCACGGAGATGGAAAGCTGCTCCCTTTGCCTCCATCAGAGCTTGTTAAAACAAAGAGCCTTAAAATACACTCTTCGCAGCCCAGCTCCCTGGTGCCTTCGAAGTGGCTGCCTCACTGGCAAAGCACGATGGCTCCGATCGAGACCACGTAAATCCATGGTGCAGAACTGGAAGTGCAGTGGTGAAGAGTGCGAGTGCTGATGCTTGACAGCTTCTGACGGCTTCCCAACTTCTATGTGCTTGTGCAGGATCCTGCGGCAGGGTCACACGTTGGGTGGTGTGGTCCAGGAGAGCTGCAGAGCCCCGCGAGGGCTCTGCTGGTGAGTGCAGAGAACCTGGGCTGCGGTGGTCTTCAGATCATGCCTGATTTTCCTTCATTATCTGATGTAGATTGCATAAATGCCAAAGGGACAGAGAAATCCACTTCAGCCAGGCTGAATATCTTAACTGCTGGTGCTAAAGAGACAGACCTCTTTTGAACAGACTTTTTGTGGCTGCATAAATCCTGCATTCCTGGCTGCGCAGCAGAGGCAGACAGAAGAAGAAGCTGTTTACAGAGCACATATTCCCACTGAGCATTCCCAACCGGTTCACGAGCAAGGCCTGTGAAAATAAAGGGATAGGGGGAGGGGAGAGAAATCTTCCCCCTGACTTCAGTAAGAGCTTGGAACATAAAGGGAAGAACCTCTTCAAAGCACATAAGCAGGCAAAGCTGAGCCACAGATCCGTGTCCTCCAGCTGCAGCTAATGTGTCAGGAGGCAGCCACTGTGCCAAACCACCAGCAATAAAACAGGGCGAGTTTGGGAACTTTCTGTGTTTGGGAGTGCCGGCTGATTTCCCAGCAAGTGCTTGCCAATGCTGCGTGGGGAGCACCACAGCTGGTGGTGCCATGGTGTTCCTGAAGTGCTGAGCCAAGCTGGAGAGAGAGGCACAGCAACATGCGTAGCTGCACCCTAAAAGCAGCCACATAGGAGAGGGCTGGGATGAGGGGAGCCTGTGTGCACACCAAGCTTTTTGGTTGTTTAAAGGCAAGGCTTTGGTGTTTTGGGCCACTTCTGAAGAGCAGGAATGTTTCCTTACGTGCATACTCGTGGACAGGCTTATGTACGCACAGTGCCTCCTGTCTAAACACTGACAGCAGCTCATCATCTGAGCTCTGACTGCAAGTCGTCTCTTGCACTCAAATGTTTGGCACAACACATCTGTCCTGAATGGTGTCTCAGGAAGGCAGGAGGTTGCTCACAGAAAACATCACCCTGCTGTGTGGCCGTAACCAGCGCATTCCCAGGATTCCTGCAGGGCTCTCCCAAATCTGCTGCTCAGAGCTTAACTGACGAGAGGACTCTTTTTTGGTTGGACACTGGGCCACTGTTCTCTGAAGTCAGACTTTTACGAGCTCCAGAAAAGCTCTCCAATGAAGCTGCAAGGTCACAGGCAGGCAGAACAGATACTGGTTTCTCTTACGCTAGCTATTTTCTTCCTATAACTGATCGTGATCACAGCAGCCCTCTTCAGTGTGCCCACAAAGTGTATTTGGGAACTGTCTCTCATTGCTCATGCTGTTACACAGCTTACTGGCTTGGTTGCACTATGGAAGCTGCTCACTGAGAAGCAACTTTCTTAGAATGAAAAGTAATTTTCATGGCGTTTCTCCATACAAAACTTTATTTTTATTTGTCATGCTTTTTAGAATTTTGTATCTATGTTTGAGGGATTCTTTAACACTGTTTTGCTTTGAATGTCATTTCTGAAACTTACTTTTTTCTTTTCATGTATGATTGTATTCAATTTTGTGAACCAAATAACATCTGTGTGCAAGTAGGGATTTCAATCCCAAGCAGCATCTGCTCCATATGACTTTTCCTAAGGCCACTTGTCATGACATCATGAGTTTCTTGAAGCGGGGGCAGGATTTGTGAGCTCAGCTACAGCTCCTAGTAGGCAACACCCACAAGTGCAGAGCTGCTATGTCTGCAGGGTGCTGAACAACTTCGTATGGCTGCTGTGGCCTCCTGGGAGTCAACACAGGGCTACACATCCCATGCAAGTCGGTGATGTTTGTCCCAGCTGGTGAATTCCATGGAGTGGCTTCAATGGGCCCTGGCAGGCGGGAGAGAGAGCCACAGCATGGGCTTTCCTTCTCTTTTCTTACCGTGACTAGTTCACAGCCATGACTAGATGGCCAAGAGCTGGAACACTGCATAAGACCACTGCATGCTCCTAAGACAAAAAACTCTGAAGAATAGAAAAGGTGGGCTCCAGGGAATATGTATCTGTGATTAATCTGTTCAGCCACTGGGTGCCAATGTTGGCTCATATTTGATAATCAGAGACATTTTTCTATGGGAATAGGAATTTCTGAAACCTAAAAAAAGGCAATATAGTTTTGGAAGGCTGCAGAGTCTGAAAAACGTCCCGAGAGTGTGTGACTTTATTCAAACAAACCCAGAAATGGAGCACCAGAAAGGCACCCATGAGGGGTGGGGAGGAAGGGGAGCCCTCGGTTAACAAAAGAAAGAGTGGAACCCTTAATGAAATGGGCTTACTGAGAATTATGAATCTGTGAGCCTATGTCTTGTAGTGATTAATGATGAACAACTGTTTTAACTTTGGATCAAATAATGGGTTGCCTCTGAAAAGCTTCATTAATCACTGTTAGAAATAGGCCTGCCAATTCATTACTTCAGGGTAGACATCAGCTGAACAGTTCAGCAAATTCAGGATTGAGTGAACTCTGGGCAGAGGCTGGTTAAAAAGAAAGCAGGAGTCTAATCTGTGTTTCAATGCATTGGGATTTATGAGCTAGCAACATCCTCCCATTGGTAGTTCCCCCTTCTTTCCCCTCCTCTCCCTCAAAATCTTTTTGCTAATTGTGATTTAGGCACAATGGGCAGAAAAAGCATGGCATTCAGGCCTGTGCTTGGCCAGATTCTTCTTCCAGGTACACAAATGTAGCTCCCACCCAAATCAGCAGAAGTCACCGTGCTTGTCTGAGGGTAGTCTGGCTGCTCAGAGCAGCTGTTCCTCTCACTTTGCAGCTCTCATCTGAGACCAACACTTTGCCTCTGTGGATTCAAGTGCCAGAGAACATTGACAAGAAAAGCATTTTACCTCCTTTTCAAGAAATTGCTGCTGATAGCAAGAACATTCCATGCTTTGTAACCCAAGATTACATTTTCAAGCCAATAGGGATATGTTTTAATTGCTCTTCCAGGAAGTCAAGGACTGGGATACCCAAGAAAGTGCAGCTGATGCTCCCTGCTTGGGGGAAGGAAGGCTTGCCTAAAAACAAGCTAAAAATTGCGTCATGTCTCCGTGCTCTCTGCATCTAACTATACTGGACAGGGAAAATGGTTACTGCAAAGAAGAGATAATGAAAATTAGCGCCTGAAAACATTTAGCCAAAAACGTTTTGCTCCTAAAAAAATTGGTTTTGATCAACATACAGATATGCTTCAAAGGTATATTGTGATCTGTCTGAATTAGTTCGGATAGAAATTTCACGTTTACTCCTGCCAGGAAGTCACGGAATGCCACTACACCTCCACCTCCAAAATTTGAAATGCTTCAGTTTTTGTCAGTGCATTACTTGATTTACGAATCTACTTCAAGTCTTATTTCCTAACAAATTTTACAGGATTTAACTCATGAATTTTTTCAGTTTGTGTTATCTGAAACATTTCCCTCAAATTATCAGTTGTGCAGTTTTGGTTTTCTGGAAAATATGTTCAAGATTTACTGAACTTCCTTGAAACAAACAAAAAAGTCATTTATTCTCACAGCTGGAGTTAGAGATGGAAAAACATCTGGATGTGAGAAGGGGGAGAAAATGTGCATGGGAAGGGAAAAAACAGTAAAAGGACAAAAGGTTATAAGTAGAAAAAGGATTGATATGGGGGTTGGAGAGTGTGTCCAGGGATTAAGTGAGGAGGGCTATAGAAAGTAGGCCTTGAAAGAGAAATGTAAATATGGTGATGGAAAGGAGAAGGGGAAGACTGAGATGAAACAAGAGAAAAGATAGCAGAAAAATGAAAACTGAATGAAATATAATAAACAAATGGGAAGTAAAAATATTTAAAAGAAAATCTGACATTTGAATGAAACAAAAAGAGTGAATAAATTAGATAAATAAAGAAAGAAGAAAAAGCGTAGTTTAAGAAGAACAAAGCTAAGAAAACTGGCAAGAGTAAGGGATGTGCTGAACAATACTTAGAAATTGAAGAAATACATTGCAGAAAAGGGAAATGAACCATTTTTAGTAATACTGTTGAAAACTGAGCAAATAAATAGTCCTGTTAAGGTGTAAAAATAGTCATGTGTCCTGTTTTGTCACAATATTTTGATCTTAGACCACTTTTCACACAGCTCCAGAGAACATGTCAGCACAGCAGCAGCTCCCAGCCTTGAGACAGCAGCATCCTCATTGCTGAAAACCACGTGAAAGGCAAAGGCTGTCAGGGAGCTGGAAGTAACATGTCAGCACCTGGGTGCTGCGTTAATTTGGTGCATCAGCACCTTGGCCTCTACCCACTCATTGCTTCCAGATGGTGCCTGAGCTCTGAACTGGTGTTTGAGGCATTTAAGGTAGCCTTCATTGAGTTTCCTTGGGGACAACAATGCAGAGCTTACTGACAAATTCTTTGGTATGTTGTGGTACTGCCAACTATTTTGCAAAATCCAGAGGGCCTTTGAGCAATAATGGCCTGGTATTTATTTACTCGCCAGCATCTTGCGCCATGTGATGTGGGGAAGGGAGAATGTTGGTTTGTGCTGGGTTCTCCTGCCCTTGCAGAATGATTATATCCATGCTGTTTTCTGTTCTCTTGTGGTCACGAGCTGAGATCTCTTCTTTTGGAGGACAACCCCAGCTTGGACCTGCAGGGAGGAAGTTCAGGGATAAGCCAGTCTTCTTTCCTATTCACCCTGGGATGCAGTCAGAGGGCAAGCCAAACTATACATAAGTCAGCTGTATGGATGGCCCTGGGATTTCAGACCTCACCTTTGAACTCTGATCTCAGGGGGCAGCCTGGATGCTATTAGGAGAACTGATCTTAGAGCATGTCTATGTATCTCTCAGGGCCATGGGGAGACAGTGCACCAATAATTCAGCATTTTGAATGGAAATCCCTCGTTCCCTCCAAAGTCATGATGACACCTCAGGATCACATGGGGCCCAGGGAACATCACAAAGGACACAGACATAGGCGGCTCTGGAGTGGACCAGGCCTGAGCCTCCAGCAGTCTGGGCAGCAGCCATCCCAGGCAACCTGGCCTCTGCTCCTTGCAGCACAGACAGGCCCTTTGCAGTGAAGATGTGGTGTGTAGCTGCTTTTATGGCAGAAACTAGTTGAACAGCTTTTCATGTTTCTCCCTGCACCTGTCACACACATTTGTTCTGAGTGGATGAAGCTTTAAATAATTTTTTTAAAATTCATTTTTTATAGTCAGGTTTGCTTTACAAACATTTCTATGATTAAACCTCAGACAACGAAACACTAAAAGAAAAATAAGGGTGTGAAGAAAAGAGGAAGAAGAATGGAGGCAGAAAGATGGCTTTAGGTGAAGAAGGATGAAGCAATAAGTACTGCTTCTTACATGGATGACTTGTTCCTTTTGACTTACTGTAAATAACCTAAGTGACCAGCACTGTGATTTAGTGCCAAATCCCAACTGCCTTCCTGGCAGTTAATGCCATGATATTATCAAAACATCAAACAGCAATGAAAACAATCATCTTGCTCTTCTCTCATATTGGTTTATCTCCACCGTTAGGCAACGATTACAAGCCTGTTCTCATCAAAGGCTTTTGTTACTAATTTCTGTGTATCTTAAATTGTTCACAGATTTTAAAGATGATGCTATTTTTCTTGTACTGTCTTAAGGAATAAGCAGACAGAGGTCTAAATTCTTAAAGTTTTTGCGGGCAGTATGTTCACAAAGGGAATGGGAATCCTATATTTAGTCCTTAATGTTAAAAGAGTTAGTCAAACATATAATTTTGTTTTCCAGACAAAACCTGTTTAACTAACATATCACATCTACCTGATTTTTAGTAAAGAAATGCATTTATAACCAAGGAATTTGTCAGTTCTTTGCTGCAACTTATCTTAGAATTAAAGTTGTTGATCATAAGAATCAATATGTACACGATCAGATCGGTCCCGTTTTAATGGCTGCAGTGTAAGAAATTGTGACAAATTGTGAAGTCCTGTATTTCTATGTAGCATGTAGGCCCTGAAAGTATCAGCCAAATATTCATCATCTTTAAGAAAAGCATCTGGGAAATCTTCACCTAACATTTGTAATAATTCATAGTGACATGAAAATGTGTTATAAGTCTTTCATCTGCAAGGTATGGAAACAGCCATCTTGTGGCAACAGGTATCTTAACCTCCTTGCTTTCAGAGTTTACAAAATTAAATATCTCCAGTAATTCTGAAATTTTCTCGCACCTAAGGAAATCTTACTGAAGTTCAGAACATTCGATTAAAGTTTGCAATTAAAATCTCAAAATATTCTTAATTAAGTTCCATTAATGCAATTAAAATAGGCAAACAAGAAGCTATTCTCTTTGCAGTAAAGTAGTATACATCTACCAGAAGCAACTTGGAATCAGCAGCCACAGAGAAATTAGTCCTTCTAAAACCAAATCTTTAATTTTTTTTCTCAACTGGAAAAGAATCTGTAGCATTGCTGATATCATATAAAACTTTTATCCTACCAAGTTCATATGAAATAGTTTTGAAGATACCTAATTTTCTGTCATATACATGTAACTTTGAGCAATAAGTGAGTGGACCTGTTACATAGAAAACTTGGTGTTTTCAGACTAGAGGGCCCTGATGATCTGCATACAGGAGTAGATACAAACCTGACTCATGAACACTCCAAATGAAGACTTTGAGAATTTGTGAAGGATAGGTATCATGCACCAGTACACTGAGCTTTAAAAAATGAGATATTATCCATTATCCTAGTTTTCACTGATTTGAATCACACAATTATTTAGATTGGAAAAGGCTCTTAAGATCATCAAGTCCAATGAGCCACCTAACTACCAAGTCCACCATTAAACCCTGTCCCTAAGTGCCACATCCACATACTGGAACACATATTCAGGCAGAATATTTACTAGTTCTTGTAACAAAAGAAAAAGACAAAGAACAATCCACATGAATTTCTCACTAATGAAGTGTCAAAAACATATCATTGTCTTGAACAGTAGCACAGGGTTTAGTAGTTAAAGGAAACAGTGCATATCAAAACTATGACTTTAGCAAAAGTTTTGATGTTGACTCACATATTTTAAGAAAACCGGATGTACATGAATGCATTATAGAGTAAATAATACACTATCCAGAAGTACAGTCTGTTTAGACTTTAATTGGCTGTGCAATTCCCTGCCAAAATCTAAGGATATCAATTCTTGCAATAGCCTTATATCATTAATGATTTTGTAGTCCAACAAAGTATAATACACTTCTTAAAGCTATTAAATAATGTCAATGTGGGAAGCACTAAGGGAAAAACAAACCAAAAAAACAATGACTGAATTATTTTAATAGATTGGAGAAAAGAAGTGAAAACAGAATAAAACCAAAAGGAAAAAGTGAAAAATACCATATTAAGGCATAAATAGTTTAAAAGATGTATGCAGGGTAAAATTAATTACCTTAACCTTGATTGGTTCTCTAGAAAACTCTCTGGGGTTATGTGAGCTGACTATGATTCAGCTGTGGTGCATTATCAGAGAAAAGGCAAACACACATTGCAAATGAGAAAAATCCACAAGATGTAGGAGCTGTGAATTTTCCTGTCATAGGATTTCATTTATAGCACTGTGTCCAGTTTCAGGTATGGCACTGCAAGAGAAGTCTGGACTAACTGGAGAAAGCTGGGAGAAGAGCACCAACAGCTCAGAAGCCTGTGAAAAATTAGCAAATAAGATGAGACTGATAGTCTAAAGAAGAGAAGATAATGAGGTGTAGGAAAGAAAAGAGACAGGACATTTTAAGTTTTGAAAATATAAAATTTTGATTCAGAGAAAAGAAAAGGAAAATCTATTCTTCATCTCTGAGGTGGGTAGGGAGAGGAAGTAGTATGCCTGAATATAGCAAGAGAGGGATTTTTGGAAAACCTTTCTATTGCTAAAGCCCTAAAATAGATTTAATGGTTATGGAGTATGCATCAATGAAAGTCTTTTCAAACTGATTAGATGGACATCTGTCAGGAATGACTGAGCGCTTGATCCATTCTTAAGGCAGAAAGATAGACAGCCTCTCCTTCAGATGCTTTCCAAATGAATTTGATTTTATGGCACTTCTTTGTTCCTTTCACAGCAGTCACCTTGCCAATTTCTCTGTTTTCACATCTCTTAGAAATGACACTACAGTTATTAATCTGATTCAGTTCATTTGCTTGTGGTCTTACATTTGACAGTCAACTACCAACAAACATCTCCATGAACAGTTATAAAGTGTTATAAACCTGTCAGTAATTATTACTACCTTTACTGAGCCATGAAAAATCATTTCCTCTCTAATTCCAGAAAGCAAATGAGCGCAAAGACCATTCCTGCTTTTACAGCGCATCAGGACTTGTCGATGAACAATGCTGGTTAGATATAAGATCAACCTATCTGAAAGCACAGAAATAATATTTATACTTGGCTTTAGATGGTGGTATCATGACCAGTCTGTACTTTCCATCTCTTCTGTGATTTTGGCCAATCACATAAGCTATTTAGTTATTGATAACTATATAGGTAGCAACTGTGATCAGATACCAGCAAAGTAAGAAGCCACAATTCTTTGGAGTTGACTAATTCAGTTCTCAAAATGCATCTTAAGAACAAAAATTCTTGCATTTCTGTGGCAGCAGAAATAAGTTCTGAATTCAGACTATAAATTTTTTAGTTTTAAATGTAACCTGCTATTGCTTGAGATCAAATGCATGACTCAAATCCAATGAAAATTTGAGGAAGATAGCACAGATTCAGCTATTTGGAAGTCCTTCTTGGAAAGGGTCAAGATATTCCTCTGAGTTGCTTTCTGGTCCTCAAATACTGAGTTCAGTGTGGTGATCAAAGGAGCCTCCTATTTCTTGAAGGAGTTTTTCATCTCATTTCTTGTCTCAAACTACCTTCCTTTAGCTCTAGGCTCCATTTCTGTTTTCCATTCTCCCACATGTCAATGTCTTCAGTTGTTCAGCACTCTCTGACAGCGAAGTCTACCTCACTTTACATTACTCTTTCCAGATAAAATTCTCAAGATCTAGTAAAGTTTCTAACCAGGATTCTGGCAAGGAGCTGGCTCACTACCATTTTCCAGGCCTGAACCTTGCTATGGTATGCACTAAACCATTGTAATAAAACATCAGTGCACAGTGGTGACAAGGATTTTCTATTTACATAACCATTAATTAACCTTTCTGGAAGTTTTCTTCTTTCTTGCCCTTTCCTTGCCCTTGCACTAAATTACAAGTACAAAACCAAAAGCCTGCAGTAGTATCATGTTTTAAGAGGCAAGCCTCAAAAGTGAGGTTACAGACATGACTTTTATTGCAGCTTTTCAATTTGATCCAGAATAAGGACTATACCAAAAGAAAATTAAAAGAAAAATGTTGTTTGTCAACCCAAGGTTAGCTTTCATAGAAATAAAACACTACTTCAGAATTTCTAGGGCTGAATTCTGCATTGAAAGCAAGGTTTAACCAACCATTACGTTGCTCTGCAAGCCTTTGATTAATTGATTCAGCCTTCTTCTTACTCATGTGACAAATGAATGAAGGGATGGACACTTAGAGGATGGGGGCAAGATCATTATGTCTGGGAAACTGAAATGAAAGAGCAATTTTACAGGCAAAAGACAAACAAGGTTATAATTTAAGAACAGATTATCATAGAATTGTTATTTGATAATTATTGGTGTTTGGGTTGTAATTATACTTTTATCCTATAATTAATGACAAAAAAAATAATTTTCTTTTCTTTCTTTGGAGAAACTAACATGCTAATAACACTCCTTGTTTCCTTGTGAAGAGAGGACCGAAGAGAATAACCAAAAATAAAGCAGAACACTCAAAGGTAACAGCAAAGGACAACAATGTTAATTAGGGGTCAAGTCCTGAAGCATTAAATTCATTAAAAAATGTGGGTATTACCTAATGGATAATCACTAGATTACAAGATACTGCTTTATTTTGCACAGTGAATCTTGAATTCTTCTTTGTGCTGCTGAACAGTCTTGACCAAAAAGATGCTGAGAGCCAGCATCCGCCTCTTCACTGGGTTGCACTGAAGAGCGATAAGGATTTATTTCCCAGGTGAAGGAAGGATTTGCTTGGTTTCACAGGAGGCACCTACAGGCGATATGTCCAAAAGAGTGAGTCAGGACACCTTACTCAGAAGAGGGAGGTGTGAGGCTACGTGTTCCTGCCTTCAGAGCTTTTGTTGCATACAGCATGCTCCATGCTCTGCCCCATATTGGACCACTTCCCTAGGTGCCAGAGCAGGTCCATGCAGAGGTCTCTTAGTTCTTGCTGGGTTTCACCTGTGCTCCTTTCTCTGGCTTCATTCATACCTCATGAATTCAGGATCCCTAGGAAATATCAGGAGTTACTTTTCAGGCAATGAAAGATAATTCTTTGTGTATCTAGAGAGAAAATGACAGGAATCGTACTGAAAATTGACTGTATACAGTGTCTGACATGCTGACCGTACCTACACGGAGCTTTGGAATATTTTGCCAGGCAGGAATCATTAGGCAGGGATGAATCTTGTTCTTTTGAACATTTGAACTTTCACGTGAATGAAAAGGCCACGTTAAGCAGCAAGCCCAGTCAAGAGAATAAAGCTGTTCTGATAACAATACGAAGGGTTGTATGGGAGTGACTGGAAAACTCCAGAGGCCATGAGAGAAAAACAAGGAACTCAGATGACCAAATCATTATACAGTAAACATAACTCCAAAAATCAAAAATAGAGTGTAATAGTATACTTTGAGTATGAATGGATGTGTGTGTAGGGAGCGAGGGCCTGGATCACCGCAGAGCAAAGTCCTGCTTCCCTCAAGGTATCACAGAGCACAACGGTTATGGCTTTTTGGGAAAGGAGAGCAGAAGTTTGTTAGCTTTCGGTCTGCGATTGTGGAGCAAAGCAATGAAGAAGAGCAAAGCTCTTGCAGACTTGCTTTTGCTCCTCAGAGCACACCAACAGAAACTGTCACTTCTTCACGTTATGGACCAAATGCTTTCAGACAAGCTGCCTTTTACCTCAGTCATGGATATACATCCTTATACGTAACAACTGAAGGGTCGGATGGATTTGTGAAAGAAAAAAGTAAAGCTTTTGGCGTGCTTTGGCCAATGAGCAAGGGAGGGGAAGCCATCCTTCCTCGACGAAGCACCAGCAGAGGTCAGCACAGCCAGGCAAATGGAGCGGAGCTGGGCTCCGACGGGAGCTCGCCGCGTCCCGCTGAGAGCACGAAGCACGCGGGACAAAAGGACAGCAGGCACAGGTAGTGCCTTGCTTCTGGCCTACTGTGTGCCTTCTAAACTCAAAAAATGTAGCTCAACGTGACTCTTTATATGGGAGAGAGAAAAAAAAGAAACACGCTCAATTATTTCACAGCAGCAATACTCATTCTACAATTCATATAATATGGAAGAAATCTTATTTATCACTGTCTTTTAAGAAGCCCAGCCCAATGTGTCTTTTTTCTTTCATAATGCCTGCTCTCACAGGTCATCGTAGGTATAAAAGCCAGAGCATCATTTATCATACTTAATCAGTAAAACCCTTCTTCATGGAGCTGTTTGTTCTGGGAAGACTCTGTTTCATGAATCATTTTATATATGGATTTCTTGATTTAAAGCTATTGCAGCAAGCTGGATTTCCCTAATGTAAGGTGATGTATCGCATGTGTTTCACCTGAGAACAATGCTGAAACTTGTGTTCCTTCCAGATCAAATGACGGTAAATGCCAAAATGCACAATGAAAATTGAGGTGTAAGGAAGTGAGAAACAGAAACACACATGGAGCTCGCTTCTGCAGTAGAACAGTGCAGGTGGGAGAACACTTGTACGTGCCTGTATGAGTCTGAGGTTACTGGGTTATGAAATGAATGAATAATCGTAGTCTTGCACAGCTTAAAGTGTTATGATGTCAGCGATTTTCTGGCTGGAGAGAACTGCTATTGACTGACTGCTTCCATTAGAATCATGTGGATCCTTTGCCAGATACAAAGACAGTGGGTTTCTCTAACATGCTATATTCCCACATTAAATGGAATCATGAATCTGTATTTCTCCAAGACAAAGAGTGAGACATAGTTACTTTTCATAGTAATGTTATCTGAAGCTGGGATTTTCTGAAGAACTGGTGAGGACATCCACGTGAAATTACTTAAGTTGCTCTGAAAGTAATGTCTCCTATTTATTTCCACGAAAACTACAACAGATATAAGGACCACAATAACACCATTTGATAGAGCAAATTTTCAGCTACAAAACACTATTTTTCTACATAGTCACCACTGTTAGTTTTGCATTTTTCCCATTGATGAACCAGAGACTGCATGCTGCACTCATAAAAATCTGCATGGCTGTCCAGAATGTGGCTTGTCTTTGACGTCGCTGTCCTCACTGCTGAAATGCACCACCCACCTCACTTTGCTCGCATCCACTGTTTGGTCTCCAGAAGCATTCAGAAAACATCGATGAATGTCAATGGGTACCATTTTTTCCACATGAAGGAATTCATTTCCACCTCTTTGCTTCATCCACACTTCCCTGTCAGACACCATTGTGTCAGACTGCCCCTCTGCTGCCATCTGTCATGTGGCAAAAAAATGTAACCGAATATTGGTGGGAAGGTTCAAGCTCTATTGCCATAGCACCAACATCCACCTCTAATGTCATGGGCCGCCATCGCAAAATAGGAGGCATTACTTTCAGAGCAGGGTTCACCTTATACATGCCAGTGTGACATGATGCAACATGGGAAACAGATACTAGCATGGGCCCAGAGATATTTTAGTTGCGCTTTCCATCTCCTTTGATGTTAACCAGGTCTCAGCAGTGCTATTTAAGTATGCAATAACTACATGATGAAGTGCTTGCTATTTCAGAACTAGCACGTTTGGAACAAACTTGGACAACTTTGCCAGCATTTCTGCATTTCACAGTATGTGCATCTCCTTCACATGAGTCCCTGGGGAACAAAAGTTACCAGCACCCAGAGAAACATAAATTTCTTATAAAGTTGAGATAATAGAAAAATGGATAGGGATATCTACTCTGTGCACCATTTTTGAACTCTGAAGCTTCTTGTGTACTAATATAAACTGAAATACTGTCTACTATCATTTTAAATGTTGGATTAATGTTTAAATAATAATTTTATGAAGAGTTCCAAGTGGAAGTACAGTAGGAGCAAGGCTTCCACAGCTATGTTGTTAAAAGACTGAGACAGAGTATGAGCATGCCACCATCAGATGGTTGTGAGACCAAGGCCTTCAGGAGCAGAGGAACATGTCATTTGGAGTTGTAACCACAAAAGTTTGTTCAAAAACTTTTACTCTAGACTAAATCCATCATAAATCCTAATAATGGTCAGAACTTGGCTATTGCCATTTATAAATATTTATAAACACCCTGGATATTACCATCTATAAATCATCATCATCAGTAGTTAGCATGGATTTACTGGGGGGAAATCATCCCTGGGGGGAAATCATCCTGTCAATTACTGTGTTTTACAAGAGGAAATCATGCTTTACCAACCAATAAACTTAAATGACATGCTGAGTAGATGGGGGAAGAGCAATTAACACACTGTACCTGGACCTCAGTAATGTCTTTCACACTGTTCCCCATAAGATACTCACAAAAAAAGCTGTTGATGTATGGGTTGGATGAGCAAACAGTGAGGTGGATCAAAAGTTAGCTGAGCAACTAGACCCAGAGAGTGGTGTTTGGTGGTGCAAAGTTTAGTCGGAGGCTTGTAGCTGGTGGTACATCTTAGGGGCCAATTCTGTTCAATATCTTCATTAATGATCTGGATGACTGGGCAGAGCAGACCTGTAACAAGTTTGCAGATGACACAAAACTGAGAGGATTGGATGCTACACTAGGTGGCCATGTTGTCATCCAGAGGGATCTTGACAGACTGGAGTAAAGGTCTGACAGGCCCCTGATAAAGTACAACAATAAGTATGAAGTCCTGCACCTGGGGAGCAACAATCCTAGGCAACAGTACAATCTGGAAAGTATCTTTAACATAAACGATCTGGGGTTCTTGGTAAAAACAAGGTTGAACATGAGCCAGCAATGTGGCCTTGCAGAAAAGAAGACTGGTGGTATCCTGGGCTGCATGAGATGGAGTGCTACCAGGTGCTAGGGGAGGTGATCCTTCTCTATTCAGCATTGGTGAGGCACTGTGTCCAGCTCCGGCCTTCCCAGTGCAAAGGAGACCTGAATGTACTGGAGAGAGTCCATTGAAGGGCCAAAGAGATGCTGAAGAGGCTGGAGCACCTCAACTGCGAGGAAATGCTGAGAGAGCTGGGACTGTTCATCCTGGAGAAGAGGTGGCTTGGGGGGATCTCCTCAATGTCTATGAACATCTGAAAGGACAGTGCAAAAAAGATGGAGCCAGGCTCTCTTCACTAGTGCCCAGTAGCAGAACAAGAAGCAGTGGACACAAGCTGGAACACAGGAGGTTCCCTCTGAACCTCAGGAAGCACTTCTGTGCTGTGTGGGTCAGAAAGCATTGGCACAAGTTGCCCAGAGAGGTTGTGAAGTCTCTTCCCTGGAGATCTTTAAAAGCTGGCTGGATATTTTCTGATTACCCATACACAGAAATTTTTACCATTTAACTTTTACTCACTTTTACATTTTCTCTTCTTTTCTCCAACAATTCCGTTATTTAATGCAATTGTTGACAGACCCAGAGAGCAGAGGTCACAACAACTGAAACTGAAATGCAATGCTGTCATATATGTAAAACATGTTACCTCTCTCTTCATGTAAAGAAACACATGGATCTGGATTTCTCTGATACTCAATGATGTTTGAGGCTTTGATTCCCTGATGGGAGTTGAACAAAGAAAAATGTATTTTGAAGAAATGATTCATGTCTGAGACAGGAAAAACTAATGCATCTTATTGCCATTGGTTTTCTTTTTTCCCCGAAACCTGTATCGCACAATGCTTTTTCTTCTGTGATGTAAAAATAATCAGAATTTATTTGACAATGTAAAACATCCTGAATGTTAGAGATTTACCAGCAGCAAATGATGGATAAGGCTGAGGGCTGCAGAGAATAACTGCTATATAATGGCAGAGCTCCCCTTCTAACCTAAGGAGAAAATTATATTATTTCTGTATATCCAAGAAAGCTGCTAATGTGCAAGAAAATGATTAATAAAATGACATTTACTTCTCTTATTTATTCCTCTATGAGATTGTCCTGCTTGACAAAAAATGTTACCTCTGAGCTGGTGTAACTGACGTAGATGATGGAACAACCTCATTTTTGCTGATAGTTATTTATGCATGTAGCAGGGATTTACTGTAGTATAAAAAAATCCTGCAAGTCCTTAATACATAGCGTTGCATGAGAATGAGTTTCCCTGAAACTCAGGGATCACAGAGAAATACAGCATCACTTATCACAGAACAGCTAAGAAGAGGTACCTGTGTATTCTCATCGTGCTCAAAAAGGAAAAACTCAGTCTCATATATCAGTCAAGGATATATCTTGACATGGATTAATTTATATTAAAGATCTGTAGCATCATGCATCAAAGAACATGAACAAAACCTAACCTCATCTATCACCGTCTCTCAGGGAAATGTAGCCATATCCATTAGTTTCATGAATATCCAGGCCAGAGCATCAGTGTATATCAGGTAATCCTTGCATCTCATCATGTTACATTAGAGAGAGACTCAGTGCAGTAAGTTACATTAATTTACTTTTGATAAATCTGTACAACCATCACTTAAAACTCAGGTAATCCTGTCACACAAACTAGCATCAACCAAAAAAACCCAAACCTCAAACCCACAGAATAACTGTCAGTCAGGACACTTTTATGAATTTCACGAATGCTTCTCATCGGGGAATATCGCATTGGCTGAATATGCTTCTGATGATCTCAATGCAGTGTCAGGGCATGGCAACACCATGGAGCTGAACTTTCCAGCAGGGATTACATCACTGGCCCTTCAATACTTTCACTGGTTCTATCTCATCACTGTCTATCAGAACTGGACTCAGTTCTGTTGTGACATCATGTCTCATACCATTTCAAATCCTCAGAGGCCTGACAGGGATGGCACTGGATCCGTGGGTCTGCAGCCTGCTGGGGCTGCCACTGGAGGCCATGTAGGATAGCTTAGTGTCTCTGAAATGGTGCTGTGTTTAGTCAGTCGAGTTCCACCATTTATGTCTTTCCCAATTTCAGAGAACTTCTGGACATCCCTCCTTTTCTGATCAAAAAGTTAACGGATTGGTAAATCAGTTGTCTTGGGCAGAAAAATGAGCGATGCTGTAAGTAAAATGTCTCATATAAACACATGTGCCCATCTTGGGAAAGTCCAGAGTCACATGTCAAGGAAAATATCTGAGAAGTTTTATTCCATGGTTTCTTAGGTGGGTTAGATTTTGGTTAGGTGGGTGAGATCATGGCCCTCACTGTTATGTTCTCAACATCCAGCTGTTTCATAAAAACTATTGCTAACTGGAGCAGAAGGGAGGAGGAGAGTCAGTGTGGCAGTCTTTCCTGTGTTTCTGTCATGAAAGGACCTTGTATTTTTTTACAGTATGGTACATCCTGCTATGTAAATCATCTGTCTGAAGTTTTGCCTTTGGGCCTTCTGGAACCTCTTTGTGTCCCTGAGTCAAGTAACTCAGCTTCAATCATCAAGGTACCTCAGAGAAAATTATAATAGGGCATCATTTTATAATTAAGAATGGAAATTCACTCTCCCAAATGGTCGTGAAATTAATCCCCTTTCATCTAACATCTTCAGAATGAGAAACCTAGTATAATACATCTCTTGACAGTAGCAACAAAATCATCATCCATCACTTTGCACCAGGGAAGTCCCTTCATTTGCTTCATTTTCAGTCTGGGAATACCACCTTCACACAAATGGATGAACACCAGAAAAACTGCTCTTTGGATAAATTGCCTCCTGGGGATATATATCTTTAGATACTGCATTGCATTCATATATTAGTGTTATATGCATTAGCTTTCCCATAAGATGAATAAAGTCTCTACACAGCAGAAATCACCCTGTGTATATTCACTTTATGATCAGAATAAACCTGCTATATTACACTTAGTGTGGGAATTCTGAATGGAGACCGGGAAATCACTGGAGGACAGGAAAATCTACTTTATTGCACTGCAGAGTAAATGTAATGGAATATGCAACTGCAGCTTTAAGCAGAGAAAAAGCCACTCTAACTATCCTGCACAAACACTAAACATGCAAATCATTTTCTATAACCTTGATATGTGTCCATACATTGAGTACAATGATGCAATGACAAATGATGGAGGACTTGGGAAACTTTCAGAGAAATAAAAGCTAAAAATCTCATTCTTTTGCAAACAGATCTTTTGCTTCCATTCAGAAAATAATTTTTTTCCTGATACTTGATACTAAACTATGGGTAGCTCAAGACACTCATGTAAATAAAGGCTGGAAACATTGCCTAACACAACACTGTCCAGGAAGAGAGCTTGGGCTTTTTTTGTATCAGATTATTTCAGTAAAAATGCACCAAGCTGGATCACTTAATTTAAAGGAATGCAGATACAGCCATTAGTTCAGATCAAAGAAAATTTAATAGCCTGTCATGAGTGGATACTAAGGGATTTCTCTTTCCCTCTTATAAGTCAAAAAATTCTTTGCTGCTAGAAAAGAGTCTTTTCTTTGTATTTTACCAAGAAACAACATGTTTCACCATGTACATCACACAATACAAGATTCATTTTACTTAGCATAAAACCTCTGAGATTAAATTTGTCTAACCGCATCCATCACGCTTTGAACTGAGGTAGGAGAACTCATTCTTGTTTAGTACCTGCCATCAAAGAATTTTAGTCTTAAAATTTATGTTGGAGATGTTCAACTTCACTCATCTTGTAGAAAAGCAGTAGCATGAAGAGAATGATGTTAAAACGTCTGACAGATCTTGCTCAAGGTAGCAAAAGAGTTTCTCAGATCAAATGATTGCCTATAACAGGTGGATCAGCATGGCCCTGGAGAAAAACAGATTAGAAAAGTTATTGTAACCAGGGGAATATCACATTAAGGTAAAAAAGATGCAGGATTTGTTTGTTTGTTTGTTTCCTTCATTCTTCACTATATTTCATTAAATACATGTTTAGTAAATGGATATGCTGGGTTGAATAAAAGACTGTCCAGTGGAAGAATTTCCCAACTGTAGAAGAGAAGAATAGCATGTAGTCAAATAATCTCTGTCTCTCAAATGGGATCAACTTCTTATCCTTCAATGATATGCTCTCTTTTTGAGTCTCATTGTTTGTTAGATAGCTGTTACAGGGTCTTTTAGTCGGAAGGGTACAATAATCACTTCATTAGATGTTAACAGATAACTAGAATGCAAATTGGGATTTTTTTTTTATCCTTTATTTACATAGATAGATACCTATGTGGGCTACATTTCACATTACGTTGAGGGAAGCTGGCTTCATGCACTAGTGGGCAGCTCAGCAGGCATAGATCATCATACTATGGAGTTGGGGGCCTGAGCCCATGAACTCACAAGCAAAGTTCAGGAGTGGAATGGGCATTCCAAGGTCCAGTCCATCTATCAGCCAGTAATTTTGCACTGGAGTTCAGTACAGATCAGATAGATTGCATTCTTTCTAAAATCTTAAATATATGAAAGAATTTCTGAACTCCTGTTTAAAAGAACTGCCCTCTTGCGCTGAGAAAAATATTGCCTCTTCAAGGCCTTTAAGCAAGACATTACGGGCACCAGCAATAAAACTCTTCTTTGTCAGACTGCTTGTGTCATGGCAACGATCTTTGGTCTCTCTTGCCTAAACTTATCTAAGTAAATGGTAGCGCTGTTGACATCTGGTATCAAGGATCTCTGTTTTCAGGTTTCTCATTCTGTAGATGGGAAATAGGTATTAAGTATCTATGGACCTCTGAAAAACTAAATCTTATTTCAATTTACATAAGAAAAATGTAACTCCATGCTTCACTGTGTTGGAGAAACCGTGTCATGCATCACCATTGATGGGGAGAGGCCAGCAGCAGCTTTTCGTACTCTTTATTCTGTGGAAACATTTCTCCAGGCATCACTTTTCATTAAAGATACTTGGCAACATGCATCATTTTAAGAAATGTAGAGTGGGTATAACAAATCACAGTACCAGAGGGAAATGCCACCACACATTACACTAAATAAATGCTACCTCATGATTTTGTTAATATTGAGCAAAGATAAATCTTTCACATCACTTAACATCATGGGAACACAGCCTAGCAGTGAGCAACCCGGACTGGGGGAAATAAAAGTATTTCCAAGTCTTTAACTAGGATAGCAATGGAAAAAAAAGTGAGTCTTTTTTTTTTTTCCAGTTGAAAACATTATTTTAAAAAGTTAATGTTTTTACCCTCGCTCAGTGTGAACAGTTAATAGAATTGCATGCACTTGGTTACTTCTACCATTAACATCTGCGTTTCTAATTCTACCTTCTTGCTGTACTGATAGGACACAGGATGAAGTCCCATTTCACAGAACATGGGAACAATTTTTTCAGCTTTCTCTTTCTAGTTCCCTTCCACTCAACACATTCTGGCTTCTTTCTTTAGAAAGCCCATATGCAACTCAGGTTGCATATTCCTGAGGTTTTCCTCTCTTGTTTGCAGAATGAGAAATTTGTTCTTTGTTGGTTCATTTGAGATAACTGTTCCCAAAGCTGGCCAAAGCTTTCTTTGTAATTATTGAAGTTCATGACCCATGGGAGAGTTAAAAAAGACTGGGATTGTTTACTCTAGAAAAAAAAAGGGGGGAGAGGAAAGGTGTAGAAGGCAATAACAGCCCTAAAATACGTTAAAGACTCATGAAGATGAGATTAATTTGATGTGCATGCCTGCAGTGAGCAGGACACACTGACCCTACAGCAAGAGAAAGTCAATTTAACACTAGGAAAAGCTTTCTAGAGTTGAAGATAATGGCACGTAGAAAGAGTCTGATCATGAGAAAACGTATTATTTTGTTCTTGAGAAAATGTATTATTTCTATAATAAGAAGTCTTTTAAGAAAAGCCTGATACTGTCTTAAGGCATTAGTTTTGGATTATATGACCTCTCAAAACTTTTTTTTCTGATTTTATTTTTCTCTACCATTAAAGCAAACATCACATGGTCTTCACTAGTTTAAATTCTACTTGCAATTTATCCAATGTACACTTTCAGGCCATTTTTTCAACTTTCTGAAAACTTTTGAAACTGTAGAATGACATTCATCCCACAAACTCAAAATGTGCCTTGGCACTGCACTCAGAACAACTTGTGTTCGCAATTGTCATTCGCTATATTTTTCTAGATCATACTTGAGATTTGGTGGTAAATTTGAAGCTTCCCTGTAATACCAAGTGAATTTCAAGGTGATTTCAAATGCTTTTCTGGTCACATGCTTTCTGTAGGGAAGATTTTCTCTCTGGAAATTCTTATTTTAATTTTCCCACCAGGTAAACCAGTATTTTTTCCTCACATCTCTTCCAGACTTAATATATTCACATAAACAATCAGTTCCTAATTATTCATAGCTCATCTTCCAGGTAGCCCATCAGAAGGAGACATCAGTGTTATTGTGGTGTGTGTGTTTTTTGCAGTTTTTAAGCAAGTTGCCCTTCAGAATTCCTCAGTCCAAAGAATCCTTGTAGGAATACCGGGTCTAGTGTGACCACAGCAATCTTCAAGACACATAGCAATGTTTGGCTGATTGGTAAACCCATCTACTATGACTGCCAATAGTTCCTTCTAGACAGTGTTCAACAATTTGCCTTCAAGTGGCTTTTCTTCTAATTAGCCATGATCTTCCTGAGTCCACCAAGTTCGCATGTCAGTAATGTACCAGGCTGTTTGTATCACCCGTCTCCCACGGCTTTAGACTTGTGAGGAACTGCATCAAGAGTGGTTTCTTATAGGAACACTTGCCAATGATGAAGATATTGAAACATCCGCAGGCCAGAGAAATGATTTTCCTTTCTGTTCACTAATTCAATGTCTGCAGTCTTAGCAATAGCACAAACACAACTCTCAGGTAGAAGCAGGATATTCTAAAACATTGCTCATCTCTGAGTGGTCAACACCACATCTGTAAAAATCAATTCTGAAATATACCATTAATAATGTAGTTTCTTTTAACTCCAGGAGTTTGTAGTTCGAATATTCTGTTTGGCTGAGTATAAAATCTCTACAGGCTTCTACTTTAAATAACTACAGGAAGCCTTTTCCTCATCTGCTGTTTTAAAAAAAAACACCTTTCATAAGAAGTAAAAGCCATAATATTGATGTATTAATGCCTGCACCACCGCAAACTACTTTTTGTAACAGCTGTCAGACTCAGTGCTGCAGCAGACCTTTCACTGGTGCATATAATTTACTTATCTTCCAAGAGATTTCCAAGGAATAGAGATGAGAATTTGTAACAACTCAATTTCTGCTTTTCTTTCCATCACATATCCAAAATATCACTGATCTTGCCATTTGTGGACTAATTTTTTTCTTGGCAGAAGAAAAATTTGTTATTTTTTTGCTTTTTATTATTGGATTTTAGATCAAGGTTAATTGGTATCAGACACCACTGGATCATGATGTTTTACTTCTACAATAAATAGACAGACAGACAGACAGATAGATAGATAGATAGAAGGTATGCACAATTATGCACAAATATTCTTTCATATTTGAGGAATTTTCCTCAAACATTTTTTTTAAAATTTAATTTCTCTCTCTTTTTCTATCCTGGTGTCACAGATTACTGTACAACTATTGCACATACATCTGGGGAAAAAGAAATAAAGAATATTGCACAACACTAAGAATCATTGAAGGATTCCTACAAGAGGAAGTTTGGATTGTTATCCCAAATTTACTTTGAATGTTCACATCAAAACAAAAAACACTTTCACTTCAAGGAGAGAAAAGTGTCAAGAAAAAGGACAATGCTGAGAGATACTAAGGCAGAGCAGTTGTAACCACATGATCTTTAAATATACCGTTCAACCCAAATCATTCTATGATTTTATGAAACGTGGGAAACACACCTGAAACTATAGTCCTTCACAAAAAGACATGGCGTTAGCTTCTCTGAAGTCTTGGCAGGACATATAGGTCACATATCAGTTACTGAGCACAGTCTCACTGAGTAGGAAGTGTCCTAAGGGAATCCGACACAACTACTGGTATTACTAGGGGCAGCAGGCTACTGAATATTTTTTTTTTCTATTTCTGTCTATGACTATTCTCATTGTAATGAGTACGGTCTTCTCCAAAAGCTCTCTTGAACAGGTCTTCTGACAGTGTAAGTTTTCTAATAAAATATATGTGAATAAATGGAAATTTTACTAGGGTGTTCAAAAAATGTAAAATCTTCACGGCTTTGCTTCAACAATGTACTTCTCTGACAGCAAACAACACATACTACTACTCTTCTTTTGAATGACACAAGGATCTAGATTTTCATCTCAATTTTACACCTCAAGTCATGTGGAAAAGTCTCATTTCTATATTTACAATGTTTTCCAGGGATGCATATATTTTGATGTCACAAAGGTGCATAAAATAGTGGAGTTGATTGCGAACTTTACTGTCACGTGAAATGGGATTCCTCTGGCATAATACAATGAATGGGATCTAGATTTTCTTTTGTTGTTCGAAGACAAGTTACGGAGTTGGATTTCTGGGGTGGACAAGCTATCCCCAGACATGGCACCATTCCATTGTTATCTACATGTCCAGTCTATGATTTAGAGAAGAGCTGTCAGGACATCATTCCTTTAATATCAATAGAGTGTGTGTGGTGGAGCCTGACCCTTCATCATTCCCCAGTTATCAATATCCTTCAGGCATGGGATGATCAGTCCTCCCCTTGACCATATTTGGAGTTCCTGTGATATGGTTAATTGATGAAGACATGGTAATGTTTATGTGTTAAGGGGGGTTTCACAACCTGAATCGTAGAAAAAAAAAAAAAAGAAAAAGACTTGAGTCATGAAAAATTACTGACTAACTGACTAAAAGTCAATAATCTCATGACCCTATAAATGGCAATCCCCGGCAAGAACCCATTGAGCTCTCCAGGACTGCAATGGTCTGTGATCTTTGATCTACTCCTGAACTGGGACACCTCTCAGGGAAGACTCTTCAAGGTTCAACCATCGTCCTCTGACAGACACTTCTCCAATCTGAAAAGTCCATGACTTAGCGTATGAGCTGTTCAACAGCATCTAAACATTGGTGTATTATCATCATTATTCTCATCCTAAATCCAAAACACAGCACCATACCAGCAACTAGGAAGAAAATTAACTCTATTCCAGTCTAAATCAGGACATATATCTTTACCAGCACAGCTGGTTTGTATTTTTTCTGACCACGCATATTCTTTCAAACTGTGAGACTTAGATTAATTAGTTCAAAGTTATCCTTCACTTTTTCTTCATGTCTAGGTTGTCTTTTACACAGGAGTTCTGACTTTTTGCTTTTTCTGATTATAAATGATCTCTACCTATCTTTCTTCTAATCTAAATTAAAATTTTGGTCTTCTGACTCAGAAGAGAAGGATCCTTATTATTATCTATGACTAGGTTGTCTTTCTAGATATAGGATTTCATACTGAGTAAGCTCATACCTGCAAATGATCCTTGGAAAAAGTTCCAGGGTTTCCAAGAAACCTGAGGATTTGTCCAAGTCCAGAAGTCTGTCAAGAAAGTATGAAAGTCATGTCACAAGATGAACAGACTATAAGATTCTGGTTATTACTGTCATTTGAGTCACAGAGTAATTCTAACTTTCTGACATTGAAGTCACAAAGTTAGCAGAGTAATTCTACTGATTTCATTAAGACAATAGTTTACATTAAGGCAATAATACCAAAAAACTGTCATTTGGTATGTCTGTCCTGATGGGCTGCATTTGAGAGATTTGTCTTAAAGCTTTACAGTTTTCCATCACTTCCAGCCATAGATCAAAGAAAATCTTGCATACCAACTAACTTTCAGAGGTGCTTGGAGATAAACCTTGGTGTGACATAATTCCCCGTGGAACAGCTGAAAGAGATCTGGTGAGATGGTGCATTCACACGTTGATGGAAAGTTTGTGACAAATGACAGGAAATTCTTCAAGTTTGGCAAAGGATGTAGCTTTGGCTTCAATTTTCCAGCAACATATAAATCCCAATCTCAACCAATGGGTGCTTTCACTGATCTTCAGCAAGGAAGTGGTCACTGCAGTACTTGAACCTTTATGACCAGTGGTGGACGATTTGGCCAACACCTAAGCCTTTTCCTAAGAGGGACAGACCACAAGTATTCCTTAACTCTATTCCTTTGCTTACATCTACTCCTTTGTATAACTTCGACCTCACCACAAAGCTGATGAGGAGGAGTACTCAGTGAAGAAATATTTGTTCTCCCTGTGGAACACTGCAGACCTCAACAGCTATTCAGAAATACCTGATGGCCCACATTCACGGCCATGTGGGAGATGGTCATAGATGTCTGTTAATGAGTTTATGATTTCAGATTTAGTTTCCATCTCTTACCTCTTCATCTGCTGTTCATAATAATGAGCTCTGGGACATGATTCATTGGGAGGAGGGGGAGCCCTTCACATGTTTTCTCATTCCCACTAACAGAAGTAGTACTGGGACATAATTCTGCATGCAGTCTCAGAGGTACTTCTGCTGCATCCTTTCAAACCAGTAAAGATCAGATTTCTAGAAATATGGGAAATCTCTATTTGTTTCCCACTCTGAGAGAACAGAATAGTCTGAAGTCAAAAAATTTTTTCATCATCCCTTTTGGGGGCACTTAAAGTAAATCTGAATCCTCTTTGAAGTTATACAAGTGTCTTTCAAAAGAAGAGGTCAAAAACAGCAAAGAGCATGAGCACACCACGAAAGTATAAATTAGACAACTTTTGCTAAAGCTATACAGGGGGAAACACAGCTCTTAAAAATGGCCTTAATTACTTCTTGCTTCAGCTCAGATCACTTGTATCCCTAGAGGGAAGAATGCTTCATATAAAGAAGAGGGCTTGTAGTATTTGTAAGGATTGCCATTGTTTGGAGTGATTCAAAAGATGAAAAGGAGCCCAGTGTGAGAAAAACAAGAGAGATCATGCAGTCCAACACTATAGAAAAGGCTTAGAGAGGCAAAGATGTGATCTCTGGGCATCATACAATTTCTGAAATAACATCTGTTCCAATTAACCTCTTGTCCCTGTGCGTCTGAGCTCTCCATGAGGTAGAAACACAAGGCAGTTATCAAACTGTCCCCTGGCTCACAGTCTGGAAGGTGTACAGCACCAGCGGCCAGCTCCCTAGGCACCAGCAAGGTGAGATCCAAGGCTTGCCATCAATGAAGAAAGACTAGAAGGAAAATAACAGTAATTCCCAAATCAACAAGCCCATCTGGAACATATATAGTCTAAAAGCATGCCTTCTTTAGAAAGAGCTCAGAACATGGCAGGATATCATATCTAAGACAAGGCAAGACCAGGCTTCAGACTTTTTTAAAAATATTGAATGAACATTCCCCACTGAAGGAGAAAAAGTAGAAATATAATTGCTGCAATTAATTAATATCCTGAAAAATTTTGAAATACCAGTTTTAAAAGTAAAAAAAAATACTATCTCTGTATTTGAGACAGAAGAGGCCAGTAAACATGGCAAACAGTGAGCATGTGAGAGTTTGGGGGAAAAAATGGTATGCCTAGAGATGCAAAAGGCAGATCATGATCAGTATCCAGAATAAATGGCTTAGCAAGGAGACAGCTTCTTACAGAGAGATAGTGAAAGGACATTTAATTCAATTCTAGGACAAGATGTATTCCTCTGAAATCCTTCAATGCTGCTCATATATTTACTTGGGTAAAACTTTGCCTACAAACATAAACTCTTAGCATGTACACGTTTCAAACAAAACACCTGAAAAGGAAAACCACATTTTTCAAGTGGAAACTACAGTATCCAGTGGAAAGTTTCGCTTGAAGATTGGTGGGGATGAGGCCTTCCATTCTGGTCTAATAATCCTTGAGATTCTAGGAAGCTACAGATATTCATTACACATCTTGTGCAGCACCTCCTGAAACAGGAAATATTTTATTTCTGTTTGCACTGAAGTCATTGGGAATTAGGTCCATATGTAGGAGAGTAGAGTTACACAACAGGGCAGCATCCAATATCTGCAGAAGTCAGGGCTGTTTACAGTAGATAGGTATGCATCATACATATAAAACTTGGGAAACTACTAGTCACTTCATGAGATGTAATACTTTCCCATTCACAAATACTTTGCCCCTATACAGTATGACCCTATGATGCATACCCGTACCATCTTCATATTCTCCTTCATGCTCTGTGCTTATATGATTTCTGGCATTTTGTCAAGACCCAGATTGTTTATAGAATCATAGAATCATGGAATGGCTTTGTTGGAAGGGACTTCAAGGATCATCAAGTTCCAGCCCCCACTGGGGGGTTTCTTTCAGATGTCCATCTCTAGGACCTTGAGGAAGGGTTACAGAGCTTCTGTGAAGGAACATTTTGCCAATATTTCCTATGTTTTTCCACCATATTATTGCTTCCAAATAATGTCATTTGAAAACATCGCCCCTTGTGACGTTGGCTCTCTGGGTCCACGGCAAAGCACCCCTCAGAAGAGTCTGTTGGTTGTCTTGTAGTAACTGCAATAGGAAACCAAATCTGTCCCCTGCCAAATGACCATTCTCAGTCGTTAAGTTCCTGTTATGATTTGATGATCAACTCTTTGATAAGGAAAAGCTCTGTCAAGTACCCTTGTCAAGTCAGAAAGAACTTTCTGTCCCCTTCTGCTGGCATGTTATGTGCAGGATCTCACTCTGCTCTTACTCTGTGAAGATGACTAATGACTTCCAACAGCTCAAAATGACACCTACACTAGTAAATCTTCTTTCACTTGGGCTTGTGTACATTCTTGCTGCCTGGAATATGCAGCTGAGCTGCTGACTGAACAAACTCCTCACTCTAGATAAATTAATATAAGACAATTCAAACCTGAGTTATATAATGAGAACAACATGTTATTGTGCTGCTGCTGATATTACTTTCCCTTTAACTGAACAGGTAACTTTTGCCCTGGGGATGATCTCAGGCAGAGCATGGCTGCCCTTTCAGTCTTGTCCTCCAATTCATACACAGTGGCAAAGAACTTTTCCCTAAACCACAGCGCTATGTCTGTCCACTTAATTAGCTACCTTCACTCAACACTCTGTTTTTGCCTTTGGTTTAATATATGCGACTTTTGTCTGTTAATGTTTTTCCAAGAAAGAATAGAGTGATTTTGCTACATATTTTTCTAGAATAATCCCAGGAAGAAGAGGATGCACATTTTAAGAACAATAATAACTTAACGTGGGGACAACTTGCCACATCAGAAATTAGTTAATTCAGTTGAAAATTCTTCCTTTTCCGGTTTTTAATCACTCTAATCTAGTCAGAAGTCTGCATCCAATCTGCTGTTTCATATCAATCGAAAGTTTGGCATCTCAGGGGCAGAAATTCTTGAAATTTCCGTTGCAGCAATAAATGTTTCTAATGAGATGCAATGAATGGTTCTTACTATGTTAATTTACAAATCTTCCTAAAATTTACCATGTCCACTTGTAAAGATTTGGTATTGATTTTGTGACTCATTTTCCTGGATGCAAAATGTAATGGACTATGTTAAATTGCTATGATTGCTAATGCTGTTTTTTGTACAAGTGCTAGTGAACCATTGGCTGATAATATACTAGAGGTTTCGCACCACACAAAGGTTTCTGGGAACTGATTAGATTTGTCAGGAAATTCTATTTGGAGCCTTAAAGAATTTAAGTGGAATTGGTTTCTGTGCAGCATTGAGCTGTAGCAAAAGCCTAAGGCAGATTTTGGCACCCTGACTGACCTTAGCTGCAGGGTAAGCAAACAATGCATGAAAGCAGTTAAAGCCAGCTCTCTCAGTGGTGGGTAAGTAGCTTGTTGCTTAGCTTGAAGAGGTTAGAGTGCCTGACATTGAAATCCTTCCTACATCTGTGGAGACTTGAATATCAGATCAAAATATTTAATTCCCTATACCTCTAGATACCCAGTCAAATTGCTTCTTCTTCACAACAGTGCATTATTTTGTGTACAACATGTAAATATTCATCAGAGCAGGTCTGTGCATCTAGGACTTCTCCTTCTCAGCTGAGTGCTCTAACCTCCAGACTGTGGAATATTTCCTCTGGCTCCTGTTCCAGCACAAAGGCTATTTATTTATGCAGTTCAAGCTGGAAGAACTTCAGCTGAAAGAGACACATTCACAAATGTCTAATATTGTCTGGTGATCAGATCATTTCCTTAGTAGAGGAGAAGTATCAGACGGCTGCAGGCAAAAGGAAGGAGTTGAAAATGTGTGTTCTTTGACCAACAATGTCTAGTGTCTGAGTAACCTACTGTCTGCTATAAAGAGGACTTCCATCACCTCTGGCTCTTTCTTCAACATCTGAAAGATCAGATCTGATAATTCCTATCAATCTTGGTCTGCAAGCATTACTGTTACTTTGTGACTTCTGTTTCTTGCCTGTAAGTTGAGTAAGTTATCAGGGAAGCCTCTCACACACATTTTTTCAGTTTCTGGGGATGTAAGTAACTCAGGTCTGTGAATTCTACGCCTGAGATGAGCACTGAAATTAAGCACTGCAGCACTAGACACCACAGTACTCAGGACTTTTGCTGGATCTATTTGTTGCTCTCTTAATTAGGTAGTTCTCCATGTCTAGCAGCAGGAAATGTCTTTGGCAGAAACATAGGTGCTAGGAAACTGAGAGGTATTTCTCAGACTTCAGATCTTTAAAAGGCAGTTAGATGCCTATGTCCCTTTTTGGCATTAGGTTTTGATCTTCAAACACAAGCAAGGGCTGCACAGCATGAGGAGAGCATCATGATCTGGGTCCATGTAAAAGTTTTTGAGCAGATGTCTGATGCATTCATCCAAGATCAGAAAGTGTGAATAAAATCACAGCATCTTTTCCTAGGTGGAGAAAAGTCAATCTGGAGTGGGAGCAGTATACAACATAACTATATTAGAATTGCCCAGTGTGAAAACATAAGGATGATTCAAGGGGAAAGTGAGAATCAGCCCTTAAAAGACAGGACAAAAAGAAGTCAACAAAAAGGGTATAAATTTCCTAAACACGCTTTAAGAAATATTTGTATTTAAGTCTGTCTGATTTCTGGATGTGAGTCACGTACTAGGATCTGAATGCCCTTGGGCTGATGCTGATGATTATTCTTCCTGCTGCTATCAGCACATCCAAGGTCACTTGCTCTGCTTCATCTCATCTGGGTCGGGAAGGCTTTGCTGACTCACGATGCTGTGAGAAAAGATGTGTGTATGGGGATTTGGAGAAGATGAAGTCATAGTACCCGTTACATTAGCTAAAGCAAAGCCCTTCAATGGATGCTTAGGGGGTCTTCACAGCACTATCTAGAGCTTTGCCACGTTCCCTGATGGACTCCCCCACTCACCCAGTGAGGACATCCACACAAGACAGAAATGGGTGGGTACATGGAGCTGTTGCGCTGGGTCCAGAGGAGGGCCGTGAAGATGATCAGAAAGCTGGAGCACTTCTCCTATGAAGAAAGGCAGAGGGAGCTGGGCTTGTTCAAACTGGAGAAGAGAAGGCTCTGGGGAGACTTCATTGGGGCCTTCCCATACTTTAAGGGAACTTGAAAACAGGAAGAATGACTTTTTACACAAGCAGATAGTGGTAGAACAAGAGGGAATGATTTTAAACTAAAATAGGGGAGATTTAGATTAGATATTAGGAGGAAATTTTTTACTCAGAGGGTGGTGAAGCACTGGCACAGGCTGACTTGTTGTGGATGCCCCATCCCCGGAGGCATTCAAGGCCAGGTTGGCTGGGGCTCTGAGCCGTGTGAACAAGTGGGTGGCAATCCTGCCTACAGCAGGGGGTTTGGAACTAGATGACTTCTAATGTTCCTTCCAATCCAAGCCACTCTATGATTCTCTGATTCTATGGTATGCATAACCCTACAGTGTAGCAGGATGGCGGTTAGAGTCTTGGTGGACAGGCCATTGTGCCATTGTCTTCTGCTGGGGCTGAAAAGTGCAAGCTGGGTTTATCTTCAGGACTACAGCATTCAATATGCAATAGGGACAGATCTTACTGCTGACTGGTGTGCCTGCTCAATATGCTAGGAAGAGAAAGGCCAACCTGATGCTTCTTGGGTGTGACAGAGAGCTTGTAACTGGCAGCTGCAGTGTAAAGCCTGGACTCAGGGTAGCCCAGAGGGTGTGTGATGGAGTCCTGGAGCCATAGTTTGCAATGTTCTCAGGTAACATCAGTTCTGTGGTGGGGAGCTTTTTTCTCTCTTATGTTCCTGTTCAACCTTCATGTTCAGTACAGAGCGCTGAGGACTATTTCCTGCTTTGAGTCAGCTGGATTTCTCAGATTATTTCTCTTTCCTCTGTAAAATAGTAGTGTAGAGCCCTGCATCAGGATCATTCATGAGCAGACAGAATATTTCTAATGATTAACTTCAAGTTATTTCAGTTGATGCAAGCAATCCTGTAAATTTGGGGCTTATACAATCTAATTATTCTCTATGTGATAATGTGTTAGCTCTCACTGAAGCTTTTCCCATTCATATGGCTGTTTTCTGAATGTGCTCCTAGTAGCTAACATCACACATTTACACTGCAGATTTCCTTCAATGATGGAAATTATTTGTCTGTCTTGCCTTTATTGAACTACTGATTTTCACAAAGCTTGTGAGAACATGAACAGCTGCGAGAGTTCTACCCTTTTTTCAAGTTTGGCTGAAATTAGCCAGGGATTTCAACAGTCTTTAAGAGGGCAAAGGAGAGACAGATAGCAGGAACTCCAAAGTTTCACTGACCTAGGAAGACAGGCTAGAGGAGAAATGTTTATTCTAGTAGTGTGTAAGGAATTTTTTGATGAAAAGATGGACCTGGAAGGCCAGATACTAAAGAAGGCATCATAAAAAGCAGTGGCATTTCTAGAAAATAGAAAGTGAAAAATTTCCCTCTTTCGATTAGCTTCCATCTTATTGCTGATGTGTCATATTTATTCAGGAAAATAGGTATGTGGAAAAGATATTGACCATACACATGAGTGATTTTTATAAATGGCTTCTTCCCTATAGCCTTTGTGATACATTGGTTAACTGTCTGCATATCATAAACAGAAGGAGATATTAGATCTCTAAGGAGAGTCTCTCAGAGAAAGAAGGGATAAGGGGAGCCTATCCATGAAAATGCTCTCCAAGCTTTAAGTTTAGAAGATTGACCCCAGACTCAGAGAATGAACACATAAGGCAGACAAATGTTTAAAACTTGGATCTGTAAGGTGTTTTTGAAAAAAATATAACAAAACATTCAGCTTTCAGGTAATTATGTTGCATATTACACATCATCTTCTTGTTGTAAAGTGAACAGACAGAGTCTGGTTTCCCTTCCTCCTTGCCTAGCACACTGGCTGGAGGGCCTTGATCTAAAGGATGTGTTCACAACCCACCATAAGCTTAATGTTGTTAATGCCTCTGGCCTGAGGCTCTGCAAACAGGCCAGCTCTGTCATTCATTCTCATTGTATAGGGAATTCAATCTCAAAACCAGCAATTTTTTGTATATAGTATAGTGTCTGTAAGCAGAAGTGAGGATATTTTCTTGCCCACGCATATGTGTATCCTTGCCCACTGTCAAATCAATATAGTCAGAACAAGGGTACACTGTCAAATTCTGGCACTACTCTGAGGTTTCATGCCAACAAAAACTGCTCAGAAAAATTAAACAACTACATACAGGTGAATGAAAATGCAATGCCCTCCAGAAGTAATCCAATTTGACTTATCCCCAGCTTTCTCTTCTGGGATTTCCAACCTCTTTCAGTGGCCTTAAGACTGCAGTTTTGGCTGTCTCTGACTCTGAAATGAGAACATTTTGTGAGCGACTTGATTCAGTAGGGGTACTCTGGTAGCAACCATAGAAAGGACAATGTTCCTGGGATATGTGTTTTCTGCCTACTGAACTGTTTCTAAACCAGAGGTGACATAAGACCTTCCAACCTCCTGAATCTGGATATAAGTTGATACTGGAATGAGACCAAGGTAAGAAACTGCTTGTTTCTTTCTTTCGTTTCCTGATGGAGGAAATTGGGCTAGATAAGCCCAGAATAGTCCATGACGCCTTCTGGCTGGACCCACTGGGTCCTAGGGACCCACAGGCCACTTCAGCTACAGACAAAGAGTTGTCAGCTGTGTCAGCAGTGAAAGTTAATGATTTCACCCAATGGTCAGACCAGAGTTTAGTTAGACAACTGCATTTATATCTCTTGAGGTTGTCACCATACATTTCACATCTGGTCTCTAGGATTCCTGTCACCTCCTGAAGCATTCAGAACAATTCCCTGCCCACAACATTGTCCTAGTTTCTAACA
>WBMW01002545.1:298832-331553 GCA_013396635.1 Penelope pileata | reverse complement strand
CCTAACCATGTCCCTGGCTGCTTAGAGCACCTCTTTCTATTCCTCCCAGCTAACCTGTTCCAGTTTCCACTCCCTGTAGACTTTCCTTTTGTGCCCTAGAAAGCCCAGGAGCTCCTTATTCATCCACGTAGGCCTCCTGGTATTCTTGCCCGCTTTCCTCTTTTTTGGGATGCACTGCTCCTGGGCTTGGAGGAGACGATCCCTGAATGCCAATCAGCTTTCTTGGGCCCCTCTTCCCTCCAGGGCTTTGTCCCACGACACCGTGCCAAGCAGATCCCCGAAGAGATCAAAGTCTGCTCTCTTGAAGTCCAGGGTAGTGATCCAAGGAGGACCTTTCACCTTTGCTCCCTTAGGACAGTCCCTGCGAGAGGTCAGAGCTCCAACGTGGGCAGAGACAGGACAGGAGAATGGTCAAGAGCTCAACCTAAATCCACGCATCACAGAAGTGTTGCCTGTAATGCCAAGCATAGCAGGGGTTACAGCCTTGGGCGTTTGCCCTGTACGCCTCAAGATGGCAGCACGGCACCGCCTGAGGCACCGCCTGAGGGCCGCAGGCCCACGTTCCGCCATGACGCTGCCTGTGGTGGTGGCAGATGCACCAGGGCCAATGGCTGCCGTGGGGCTTCCTGATTCCAAACACTTCGCTTCCGTCGCCTCTAAAACTGGGTGGCCACATCCCCGTGGTCCCCAGTGCTGCCTGTCAGCTCTGGCTGACCTTAGCCACCCACCAGCGTGGATGGCATCATGACAGCAGAGGACTGAAATCCTGAATCCTGGCTGTAGCAGGAGGATTTTGCTTTTGCTAACCCAAAAATGAAAATGGCACCAACACAGTTTTGTCCTGAATCATGAAGTTTCTTGTGACTGCACTTCCAAAGAAATTAGTCTTCATCTGCGATAATGTTAGTTTAGACTTTGAACCATCGGCTGGCGCCACTATTGATTTTTCTATACCTATTTTTAGCTCAATTTCATAAACAAGGCCACTGTCACCATGCTGCCCATGTATCTGATCATATCTCATCCGAGTCTTCATACCTTTTGAGGGTGTTGGCCAATTTCAACCACCAAAATGGGATGATGTTCCTACCTGCAATCAGACAGACAGGTGAAGCCCCAAGGTGTTACATGGGCTGTACCACTCCAGCCAACGTAAAATGCAGTAGCAGATCTGAAAGTCTTGGCACCTGAGATACTTATATTAAAAAAAAAAAAAAAAAAACAGTGCACCATCAACCTTCACATAGTAAAAGTGTAACAATTAGCATCTTAGTTTCTGACTTATTATTATTTAAAATCTTTATGTTGTTTTGAGGGTAAATCTTTGAGATCTACCTGTTCAAGCTCTCATCAAAAGAGGAAATGACTGTTCTTTCTCAAAAATAAGACAAATAAGGTTGTTTCACTGCTTCTTTTTTTTTCCCCTAAAAACAGAAGGATTGGGAGTTTTGTTTTCGTGTTACTTTGCACATTTTATTCTGACTCCTGTGGTTCTTTGAGGTAGCTCCTGGAGAATAGCATAAGGTTTGCAGAGACAAATGGATGAAGAACCATATCCACCTGATTCATATGACAATTACTCATATGAAGACTTTCTTAATGAAAGCAACGTCTGTGAAATGGGTGGCTATTTTATATTTCACACCCATTTCACTACCGTTTTCTACACTTTGGTATTTTTGCTCAGCCTGCTAGGAAACATTCTGGTGTTATGGATCCTATTCAAATATGAAAACCTTACATCTTTAACAAACATCTTCATCATGAATCTTTGTGTCTCTGACTTAGTCTTCTCATGCATGCTGCCATTCTGGGCAGTGGACCAGACCTTCGGGTGGATTTTTGGTGAGTTCCTTTGCAAAGCAGTGAATGCTGTTTTCTCCATTGGCTACTACAGTGGTGTTTTCTGTCTAACTCTCATGACTGTTCTGCGGTATTTGTCCGTCGTCAACCCTCTTTCCACTCTGAGGTCCCAGACACAGTGCTGTGGTTCTCTGGTCAGCTTGGTTGTTTGGACTTGCAGCACTTTAATCGTTGTTCCTGAGGTAATTCACACCACAGTGCAAGAAACCTTGGAGGGGAACGTCTGTGATTATGGTGACTGGAGATGGAAAAAGGTGGACATTTATCTGAGAAATGTACTCTTCCTGATTTCCTTTGGAGTTATTGTATTCTGTTACATCAAGATACTGATAATTGTGCTTGGAGCAAGATCTCGCAGAAAGCACAGAACTGTGAAACTTATCCTTATTATCGTGGTGGCTTTCTTCCTGAGCTGGGCGCCTTACAACATCCTCAGTTTTCTGATTACTTTTCCACCATCTACTTGTCAGTATGACAAAGACGTCAACCTCGCCTTTCACGTCAGCCGTAAAATTGCTTTCTCCCACTGCTGCCTCAACCCTGTGCTCTATGTATTTGCTGGAGTCAAGTTCAAGAGGCATTTGTTTCGTTTATGCAGCAAGTGTTTACCCTGTGGCAATGATCAAGTCTCCAGCCCCAGGATCTGCTCTCAAGGCAAATTCCACTACGAAGATGCACTCATCTACTGAAGGGAGACCTAACTATTAGCACTAATTGCAGATTAACTTTCAAATTTTGAAAGCTTTTTTGCCTTACTTTAAATGCTTATGTTGTTTATAGCATGGACACACAAGCATTTCTGTAGCTTTTAATGCTTCACAATGTTTGCCAGTGCTGAACTCACTGATTCTCTCTATGTGTAAATGTTCTTTTACCTACTGATAGGCAAGTATATATAAAACTAGCTTAGTGTAAAAAAGCTTTGTTTTTTGACATGCTTCATGCTTGTCTATATACTAGATGTGCCCGTACCTCGGAGGTGTGTGAGCATCTGGTCTAACTAGCTGCCTGGCTACATGCGAGTCTTTCATTCCATGCATGCATCTCACCTCCCCAGGCAGGTGGAAGTAAAATATCTGCATGAACCTAACTTTGAAAATGTTGCTATATGGCTAGTTGTGTTAAGTGCAGGAGTATTCTTAAATGACTGTAAAAATATGATTTCCCAACTAAAAGCAAGCTGAGGGAATTCAGTTCAACAGCTTGCATGTTTGCTACAAAACCATTCACGTTCTGATCACACCATTCCAACCCTGTGGCTTTTTCTCACTGAAGCTGATACTCTTCTTCATGATAGCTCTGTGTTGTTGGTTCTTTCTCTCCCTCAGACAATGTAAGATAAGCTGCATGCTCCAGTGTAGCAGAATTACAAAGCCTCTGAATACCGTAATTTTAATTCCTTAGCATTTGCATAGAAAGCCAAGGTGGCACTAAGCACTGGTCTAGCAATGGTACTAAGTAACAATTTGGCTTTTTGGGCAGCCATCTTAAGACGCCTCTCTGCTGTTTCTGCACTATTTTGTTTGATCTCTAAAGACTATCTGGAGAGGACAACAGATTCTTCTCAGTTTCTGTACAGTTTACAAAAAGCAGAAACTCAGGAATGCCCATAGTACAATATCCTAGATCAGACAGTACCTGGAAGCAAAAATTCCTAGGGAAAAGCATAAGAATGGGTCAAACATTCATGACATTTATGCAAATAGTTTTGCCAGTGTTTGCCTACAGTTCCTAGTTTGTGCTTTGGTTTTGCTGTTGGAACATATTGATCTTATCACTGTCCCTTGCCATCAGATGCGCCTTGAACAAGTCAGTACCGATATCGCAGTACTACCATAACTGCTTAAAGCTTAAAAAGTAAATGAAGATACTCGTTAATTCCATGGGGAGCTCACTTGCGTTCAGACAAATCATGGAAGGGTGGAAGTTGCTGTTCCTCTGGTTGTGGTGGAGACCATCCTTTGGATCTTATCTCCTGATACAAGATAAGAGATATTTGAAACAAATGTGATTGCTTCAATACACTTCAAGAGACTTTGGACCAGGGATTCAATATCTTCGACTTCGAAGAGACAACCTACTGAAGGACAAGGATGTCCCAATTCTTCTTCTGTTTTGGTAAACCAGGAGCACTTCACTATGCCAGCAAAGCTCTACCAGAGGGAAATTCTGTAGTGATGACTAAAAGAAGGTCTCATGCACCTACATCATTTCAACAGTCATTCAACTCATTGTCATAGAGCTACAGTACCCTCATTTTTTTATTGCCAATACTTCTCATGCTTATAAAAAAACAAAAAGTCAAGAATTATAACAGAAGCACAAGGTATTTAACCATTCCTGCTCTGCCCAGTTTTTAACAAGTTATTTACATTGCTTGTATCTTAAGCATATTTTGTTACTGTATATCTGAGCATGTAAAGAGAACGAGGAATATTATTGTGCTGTTGCTTACCATGACCAAAAGTAACTCGTGGAGATTTCTCCTCCTGGTATAATGAAGTGGTACTAATAAACATTCTTAAATTGGAAGGAATATCACATTGTTACTTTTGTTCTCTGCCTTTGAGAACTACGTATTAGAGTTGAAGTATTTTCCATTGAAAAAGTAATTGGGTATTTTCATAGATTCATTTGGTTTGGAAGAGGCCTCTGCCACTCCCCCTCCCTACTCGCAGCAGTTCTACCTTCCCTGTTAGAGGAGGCTGCTCAGGGCCTTGTCTGCCTGGTGGTACTCTGAAAATCTCCAAGAATGAAGACTGCATAATATTCCTTTTGGTTCCTGTTGTGCTTAACCATTCTCGTGGTGCATTTTTTTTCTATGGGAAGAAAATTTCCTTTGTTGTAACCTTGTGCTTCTGCCTCTTGTCCTATAAAAGAGTTTTTGTCTTTCCATTGCAGAGAGAAAGAGAGCAAAGAGATCTCCTCTGAGCCTTATTTTTTCCTGGAGCTAAACAAACCCCAGCCATCTAGTCTTCTCGCGCATCACGTGCTCCAGCATCCTAACCATCTTGGTCACTTTCCACTGGACTCACTTCAGACAATCTCTCTCTTGTCTTGAGTGCCCCAAACTGGATGTGCTACTGCACTTATGACTACATGAGCATTGAGTAGAGGGGAATAATGGTTTCCCCCATCCTGCAGGGCTGTACATTGTAAGACTTCACCACTGCAAGGGCTCATAACTGGGTTATGTTCAACTAGCTGTCCACTTGAACTACTAGATCTTTTCCAGCAAAGCTGATCTCTAGCTAGGTTGTCGCAGGAGATTAGGCCGTCTCAGGTGCAGGACTTTGCACTTGCTGTTGTTGAACTTCCAGATCTCCTGCTCCTCCAGCTTTCTGAAGTCTCCTTGCATGGCAGCCCAGCAATTCGATATCAACTGCTCCCTCTTATTTGATGTCATCCATGAACTTGCTGAAGGTGCTCCCTGTCCTACTAAACACTGTTAGCCACAGTACTGAACCACCCTCAAGGAATGCCACTCTTAACCAGCCACTCATTAAGACTTCAAGCCATTGACTGCTACTCTTTCAGCCTGATAGTCCAGTTAGTTTTTCATCTACTTTTTAGTCTACCCATTCAGTCTGTATCTCTCCAATCTGGCTAAAAGGATGCTGTGAGGTTCTTTGTCAAAACCTTTGCAGAAGTCAAGGTAAGTTACATGCACTTGGTTATGCTCAACCCCAGAGTCAGTTATCTCATTGTAGCACCATTTTTTCTGTGCTGGCTGTTTCCAGACATTTTTGTCCACATCTGTGTGGTAATGGCTTCCAGGAAAATTCACCGCATTGTATGTGGGGCACCATATGCTGAGGCAGTAGTCCATAGTTCCCTGGATCATCCTTCTTGCCTTTTTTGATAATGGGCAAGCACTTTGCCTTTTTCAAGCCATCAGGAACTCCCACTGATCATCATGAACTTTCAAAGGCAATAGATAACAGCCTCAGCAACACCGTATGCACCCTGCTCAGTCCCACAGAAGTCTATACATCAGGTCTACTTACATAGTTCCAAAGCACTTCTCCTCTGCCATGGGTAGTACCTCTCTCCCCAACTCTGCTACTAGACATCAAGGCAGGCAAAGCATTTGGAGCCACATCTGTTGTCAAGAGAAAATATTTTGGTGTAGCTTCTGTCTTTGTTTACACATACCTCATTAGATATGGGTTATTACTGGAACCATGGGATAGGCCTAGTGCAGGTCTAGGGATGGGCAGCTTGGTGTTCTCATTATAGACTTACCAGAAAATCTCTTTCCTTCTGGGAGCTCCAGATATTAATACACAGATAGAAAATACTGACTGCTCTGAGTAAACCATAATGCTCAGGGGACCTTGAATCTTTAATTTCACTGAGTCAATCAAATATTACTTGATCTGAGCAAATGCAGAACCGAGAGAAAGAACTTTGGGAAGTGAAAAAGGTGAAATTAATTGCTTTTAGAAACCACAGTCAGTTTCGGGGAAGGGATCAGGTTGAGTGATTGCACTCTTACAGCTGGCATTTGGTACTATTCCTTGGACAATACCAGGTGTGCCTTTATGCAGGACAGCCCCTCTAACCCTGATTGAAAATGACAGTTCAATGGGCATGTTCTTCCTGCTCTGATTAAGTCCATATAAAGCTCCACTCCGTTGAATGGCAGAACAACATGCTTCTCCTGCAAGCCCTCAGCTGGATTGCGTTTCTCTCCCTACCTGTCTCTTTCCAGCAGGTCCACACAAAACTGAGCATCGCTGCTATAAGCTGTCAGAGCTCCCAGCTTTTGTGCAGCCGTGGGAGCCTGTATCAGGCAATGATCTGCCAGCAGGGGAAAATCCTCACTGGTAAGGGGTAAGGCAGGTAACAAAGTTAATCCTTTCCATCAGTAATGTACATTCTTAAATAAAATCAGAAAACATCTACACACTTTAAAAAGCATCCCACTCCTATTAAAATCAATGACAATTTCACTTCTGATCATAATCGGAGCAAGGGTCGAACACTAGGCTCATAAATGGGCGCAAAGTGCTGGACAAAACATGGCATGCACTGCTTACTGCAAGGAGCATTTTCATCAGGAGCAAAGATGCCTCCTTCCATAACTCAGTGTTTGGAAAGCACCAATAGTGTTATTAAAATCATAAATAAAATTCTATTTCGTCTTCTCCTTATGGTTACTAAGCATCTTGAAATGCTCTTGCTCATCCAGTGTTGAAACAAGGTCCTCTGTTATATGGTGAGAAGCTTGACTGGCATTTGCTGTGCTGATCAGACACCTATGTGCTCTTCAGGAAGCAAAACTAAAGCAAGTACAAAAATCAGAATGGAAAACAGTGTAAGTCTGCTGTCTAGTCAAAACGAGAACAGACTGTAAGAAGTACTGGTAGAGGTGACCTATGAAGACCAGTTACGCATCGTCATGAAGCAGGAACATCACTGCCAATACTTTACTTAGCAGCACAGAGTTGTTCTTGAGATGAACTCATCCACTCCTAAGCATAGCAAATGTCAGTTAGCCACAAGCCTATTTACTCACATAAAGAATCCTGTCCACATTAGAATACAGTGAACACTGAAGACATCTCACAGCAATTACCCATAGGAAGGGACCGCCACTAGCAGTGCTTCTCTGCGTTTCACCTTCTTTATGTAAGAGCGTTAGTGGTGAAAGACTGTAGAACCTGGTGAAGCTAACCACACAGGAAATAATTTGGGTTTTGCAGCAAGGCGATCGTTTGTTTCATACTTTGTTTGAAAAGGCTTGCATCTGAGATGGATCAACAGCACATGTTGGGTGGGCAGCTGCCTGCAGAAAAGGATCTGGGTGTCTCCAAACAGCAGGCATGCTTGCAGGAAGAAGGCCAGCCACATCCTGGGTTGTAGTAGCAGTAGAGCAAGCAGAACCAGAGAAGTGATCCTACCCCTCTTTTTGGCATCTGTGAGGACACATCTAGAGTAGGAGGCCACCAAGCCACTCAGGGGTTGCAGCGTGTGATGGACGCAGAGAGGCTGGGGGAGCTGGAGTCATCTGGCCTTAGGAAGAGCAGGCTCAGGGAACAGCAGCGTCTGCAGCTTCCTGGCTGGAGGATACAGAGAAGGTGGAGCCAGATTCTTCTGGAGATGCATAGCAATGGGAATGAGAAACAACAGATATAAACTGATACATGGTATATTCTGATTAGGTATAAACATTTGTGGTTTTACTACAAGAGTAGTCAAGTACTGGAAAACACCACCCTGGACACAGCCTTGAGCAACCTCATCTGATTGCACCTGCTTTGAGCAAAAGGTTGGACTACAGATCTCTAGAGGCCCCCTGAAATCTACACTAGTCTAAGATTTTATAATTTGTTGCTGGACAGATGTTAAACCAAGTAAAAGTTGCTGCAAGTTTTGTTTCAGACCAGAATTCAGCCTGAACAACAGCATCCTCTGAAGAACTGAACACAAAACTCAAAACTGAAAAGTTAGGTTTTGTTGTCCAAAGCCTTCAGTGACCTGCGCAACGAACACGTTGTGCAAGTGATTGATTTCCTAGTTGAGATTATGCCTGTTAAAAAATAAAAAAAATAAAAAAATAAAAAATAAAAAAATGGTGCTACTTACAGGTCTTATTTTGCTTTTATATGTGGGTAAGGAAATGGCAATTTCCAGCACCTGGAACGATTAAGTCATGGACATGGAAACATGAAATCTCTGCTGCATATGGGACCAGCATGCTTTACTGCAAAAGTTAAATAGGAGCCATATGCAAGGGAGAGGTCTGAAAGGAACCCAGCCCCTTCTGACAAATAGTGGGCTTTTTTAGACAGGAGCTTTAGGCCCTGTAAATGTCCAAAGTACATATGCTATCTTCAGCTTTAAACTGGAAGAGCGGTGTACAACCGGAGACCCTGGCTGGAGTGAAGCAAAGATCTGAGAATGACAGAGAAAAGTGCTGGGAGTGGAGTACTCACTCCACGCCCAGGAACATTTGAATACCAAATCCAAAATACTTCTGAGCTTCTTTCATTCCTCCAAACAATGCTGCTTTCTGAGATTGAGTTCTATTTCTTGATGGCTGTATGATTCCAGACATCTTAACCAGCTCTTAATCTCCAAAGCCTTAGCATGCTCTTTATCCATGTGCCACACACCCACACGTGTGCAGAAGAGTGGTTCATTTATTTAAAGCGCACAGCCCAGAGTCTGTGTTCTGGCTCTCTCCTATCATTGCTAATTCAGTTGAACCAGCAACAAATCTTGGTATCTCACTTTGTCCACACAGGGGTGAAATGCAGCCAGATCTGAGTGGTGATAGCTCCTAACTCCAGTGTGCTCAGGTGGCAGTCAGTCTCAGAAGCTGAACTGATATAAGCAGAATATTCTTCCAGGTCCCTCAGCCACCTTGTCCAAAATGCCAGATTTGTTTTAGAGGTCTTCCAGAGCTCTACTGGTTCTATTTTGCCTGCCTCTATCTTTATACCTATTGACAATCATTTTCTCTTTGTCCACCTATTCAAAACAGAATGCAAAGCAGAATCCAAACACAAAAAAGTGCTTCCAAAGCTTTCTCCCCGCAGCCACAGAAAGTCTCTGGCGATGAACAGCAGCCTGCTGTTCAGCCTAGCTACAATGGTATGTTAATCTGCTGAGGGTGACCAGGGAAGCCGGGAGCTTGTTACCCTCATAAAATGCCTCAAGTGCCTCGTGGAAGCAGAACCTTCCCCAGTTATTAGATATCATCAGTCAATGCTTTAAAAAATAATATGAGCATGTAGTATTTACAGCAATAATCTCGGATGTAAAGAGTGTGTTCTGTGGATATGACTCAGAGACCACTGTGAAATATTCAGAGGCCGTAGTAGCCACAGGAGACTTTTTTTTTTTTCTGTTTGTCTGATGGAGCCCAGTTAGCAGGGTACAGTAAAGATCTGCTCCACTCAATGAGGAACCAGTATGACCTGATTGACGACAGTGTATAATTCTACTTGACGACAAGCTATACAGTGTGAAATGTCTTGCCTCAAGAGGGGAAGCTCTTCCCACGTAAAAAGAGGACCTTTACGCAAATGTATGCATCACCATTGAAACCAAAGGCTTCTCCTACGTTTATGTGCAGACATTGTACAGAAATGGCCGCTAGTGTCACCAAAATGCAAAAAAGAAAAATGAAAAATCACATTCAAATTGTGTTTTCGGAATCACTCTATGTAAAAGAACTGCAGTTAGCACTAGACCTAAGCTCACCTTCTAACGTTAGAGGTCCATTTTAGCCTTTGTATAGTTACCTTGGCCTACATGTTAGCTGTTTGAACAGAACCTAAAGGCTACAACATGATCATTTCATGATCCTTAATTATTGAGCTGCATACGTTTATGGAATATACTTACAACCATTTGTGTAACATTCCATCAGCCAGTCAAGAGATTTTTCCCAGCAAAGGCTTCCCACTTGCTGCAGAGACTGACATTACCTTTTCTGGGCTGGTAACAGAGATGATCATTTCCGTCCAGTTTATCATAGTTTAGGAAGAAGTTAATAGATTTTCCCAAAAACAACATTAATGGAGCAGAAAAATGCATTTTTCCCCTCTAGGGAAGCTTCCAAAAAGAAAAATTTTCGAACTCCTTTGTTGTTAAGAAATTAGAATATACAGAAAATTTTAAGGGTGTGTTGGTCAGCTACGGAAACAAAACATTTTGTTTCCATTTGTTGTGTGTTGGTCCAGCTTAGCTGGAAACAAAACATTTTTCTGTTCGCACTGATGTCTGTATAAACAGATGATAATTAAATAACTAATGTCAATAATTAAATACTTCCAGAAGTAGCTTGCCACTCCATAGCGGAAAGGCAGGAACAATCCATTTTACTTGATTACATGTGAGAAGTCAAACCACGCAAAGATTTTTTCGAAAATATGTAAAACCTCCACTGTCGTGAAATTATCTGGGATCTGATTTGTCATTATTTGCAGCTGATGACCCTGATGCTGCTTTTGGAAGACACCCAGCTGTCTACAGATCAATGGAAAGCAAACATTTGTTCTCAGCGAGCAGATGCTCCTGGTTGTGCACTGCATGGCGCAGCGAAGCACACCAAGAGAAGTCAGCCTGAAGGTTGTTTCAGAGAGGTGTAAGCTATCCCCCTGCATTTCGTGAGTCGTGCCCAAAACATGCTTAGCCCTACAACCTGCACTTTTGGTGACATTAAAATGCTTCCCAGCTATTTTACATCCTACATTGGGTGAAGACTATGCAGCAAAACTTTAAGGTCACTTAGTCACCCTCAAGCTGAGGATGAAAAAAATGAGGATGGCACAGGCATGTCGGTGACTACGTACTGCGTGTATTTCCGTAGAGTCTTGAAAAGAGGATGCTTTGATCTTAGGGCTGCCAAAGCCAAAAATTTGTGGCATTAATATAGTCACAAGCCTTGCAGCAAGAATTGATGACAAACTGCTCGACCACAAGTTTTATTTAAAATCATTTATTTATCACGGCAATTATAGCAAAAAAAAAAAAAAAAAAAAAAAAAAAAAAAAAAAAAAAAAAACAAAGGAAAACTGTGATGTTATGCTCCAGTTTCACACTGGCTTTCTCCCCATCTCTACCACACCTGGCCTTCATCAAACCCTCCCAGCCCCTACCTGCCTCTCACTGCTGTGGATGAGTATTTATATATATTTAGATATCACCAACAGGACAGGAAGGGGAAACGTGCTGCGTACTGGCTTAATCGAGCACAACTTTCAAATTCACTTCAGCTTGGTGAAGCGGTGCATAAGCAAAACAAACAAGAAGATGCACTGCGCTGCACTAGAAGTGGGCACTGCATGAAAAAATTACACTTCTCGACAGGCGGCCTCGCTTGAGGGCACCACAAACGCACCCCTGAGGCCACCCCAGCCCCGCTGCAGCAGGGGGAAGCGGCGATCGTTCCCGCTGACGCATTTTAAGCCCCTTTATTTTCGCCCCGTTGCCTCCCCCGCGCCGCCTCCCCTCGGCCCGTCCTCCCGGCGGGGAGGCACCGCCAGCGGCCTCACGGGAGCGGCCGGGCCTCTGCGGGCGCCCTCCCCGTGACATGGCGGCCGCCGCGCAGGTACCGGCGGGCACCCCGGCGCGGAGGGAAGGGCGGCGGGGCCGGGGGGGAAGTAGGCGGCGGCTGCGGGGAGCAGGGAAGGAACTTCGGCGGCTCCCACTTGTTGCCGCTGGAGGGGAGGAGCCGCTGGGAGGGGGAACCGAGCTGCGGTACCTCGGCCGCCCTGGGGTGGGTGCGGCGGGGAGAGCGCGGAGTGCCTCTGCCCGCGGGCAGGCGAGCGGCCCGGCCTGGAGGGGGGCTGCCGTCTGCCTATGGCCCGAGCCCAGCTGCCCAGCCCCAGCTCCTCGGCCCTGGGGCCAGGCCGAAGGCCGTCAGCGGCCCCTGCCGAGCCCGTGTGCCCGGGGTGCCATCGTTGCCTCCCAGTGAGCCGTGGTGGTTTTGTTCCAGTGTAAACTTTTCACTCTGTCTGCCACCCCCAGAGGGGCCCTCCAGTTGCTCTGGCCGCTCCCGAGGAGCAGAGCCACCGGGGCCATGCTGGAAGCCAAACACCGCCTGCGCGGTGCCCTCACCGGGAGGGAACGGAGTGCTGACACACAAATATTTGCCTCGGCCCTAATCCCCCTTGTCCTTGTGTCGGCAAATCGCTGGCGGGTGGCAGGGAGAGTTCTGCTGGCACGCGGGGCGGAGAGGCCGTCTCCAGACCAGGTGCCAGGACTGCAGCTGGCCCTCCTCCCTCCAGCTTATGTTGCTCTGTACGGCACACAGTGAACAGGGGGGGAAAGCCAGGCTTTGGCTGGAACACCTTCATGCTTGGGACTCTCCTCAGGTAGAGGTCCTGCGGCTGTGAGTGGGTGCGTGTGGCATCAGGCGGAGGGGTTGCAGTATTTTAGAGGTTTGCAGGCATGATGCTGCCCCAGCTGCCTGTTGAGGGATGTGAGGCCTGGCTGTGTGGGGCGTGGGTTGTTGTGCACCCAGCTGCCAGCTGGTGTTTGCCAGCATGCAGGTTTTGTTGACGCATAGAGCCGGTTGCCTGTAGCTGTCACACTCCCCGTTCAGCCTCACCCTGTGCTCTGAGTTGCTTTGGAAGTGTAAACAGAGGAAGAGCACCAGGCCTTCTTCCTTTAAATTCTGAATAGTGAAAGCGGTGCTTGATTTTATTCAGCTCTGACTTCATGCTGCGGTAGAGGCAGGCTGTTGTTAAAGGCTCCGGGTACAGCCTGGACTCTGGCTTGTCAGCAGCATGGCAACAAGTTTTCTGTCCGTGTTTTTCTTCTTTTCAGTCCTGATGTTACGCAGCAAGGAAACAAACTGTCTTGCAATAGTGCTTGTTATACTTTCCAGATACTGTGTAAAAGGCGTGTTCTTGAAGTCTTCCAGGGATCCCCCCGGGAGTGCTTAAATTTAGAAGACGTTCCGGATGTTCCAAACAATGTTTCCAAACGTTGGTGTTTAGAAGGCTGCGCTGCTGTTAGAAAGTTGTGTCTGAGTTACCGAGAACAAGTGGAAGCTGGGTTTGCTTTTCCTCTCCTCCTCGTGCATACATTGAACCGTGTTTTGTATGTACGTGGTTAGTTATGGAGCCTGATTTTCTTGTGCACAGGAGCCTCATTTGTACACTGACAATAGTGAAAGGGTGTATTATGGTATTTGCAGTCCCTCTCTGTGCTGCTGGACCATTGCATAACAGGAATGGGAATTTGTCCTGACGTCCTGAAGGCCGGGCTCTGCTAAAACCTGGTTGGTGGGAGATGGAGACCTAAGGGGAGAGAAAACTATTAAAAATATGTTTTTTAAGGGTGTTTGTAAAATTGCAGAAATGATCAAATTGGACTTAAGGAAAAGCAGCACTGAAAATTATTTTTAGCTTGGGTTGCTATTTGTTTTTCCGTAAAAATTTGAGCTGTCCCTTTGTGAAACAAATGCTGAACCCTTCTGGTATTCCTTAGGTGTTGTTTAGATTATTAAACTAGAGGGAATTGTAAGAGCCCTAAGTGGTTTTATTAGTACACATTGTTATTTTTATATCTTTACATACCATGTTTATATTTGTTCCGTTTTGCCAGTGCAAATAACTTTTTTAGCATCTTGAATCTTGTCTGTTTCCTTTTCATGTTTTCCTGCAGTAACTCCAGTCTGTCCAGGGAGTGGTGGTTGGTTGTGTCCCACAGTGCCGCACTGGAGGTAATTGGAAGTATGCTGTCCAAATGGATTCAGAAGGAGGCTTTGCATTTTGTAACACTGGTAGCAGCAATTGAAACATATTATATATCTCTCTGAGTCTCATAGCACAGGGAAACCCTGTGAAACCTGCATAGGGCCTTAACTCTTATACACTCCCATTAATTTAATATTTCTGTCCATCACAGTGTTCCGTAGTTGCTGATGGTATCATGCTCTAAGTAAAGATATTTGTTAACCTGCAAGTGTGCCTGCCATGACATTTAATTTGCTGCTGGGAAGGAGGATGGGCACACGGAAGGTCTGGCTACTGCTGCAAGCCAGCTTAGGTTTTGAAAGTGAACAGGTTGGATCAGGCTATCCCAAAACAACTGGGCTTGAGCCAAGCTGTGTCAGCTGTGGGCCGACCTGTTCCCAGCGGGCGTGGAGGCTGCGGTGTCATACAGGCTTCTATACCTAAGGCTTCCAAAATCTTTGAGGTTTGTAACTCAGAAGTTCCTCCTTTTCCCCCAAAATGTTGAGCACCACGGGGAAACTCTGGAGAAAACAAGGAGAGAGGAAATGCTCAGTGCTTCCTGCTGCAGAGGACAGAAATCAGGAATTTTTGCTATTGGCTGAGGGTAACGTGATTCACCCAGTGTCCAGTCAGCCTGGGTTGCCTCAGCTTGGTTTTGGCTAATAGGCTTGCCTCCTGTTTGATCTGCATTTGTGTGGCCAAAGCCTGTAATTGTCAACATTTCTTTTTGCTCGTTCACTGGGAACTATATAGGTCAGGCATTGCCCTAGGGAGCTACCGCTGCTGTTGGCTGGGTGGAGGGCAGAGGGAGTGCTGCCCAGGGACAGTTCTCACCTCCCACCTGCCACGCTCCCCGAGCTGTCACTTGGAGGCGGCCCTTTGAAGTGCGTCTGAAATCTCTGCTTGCAGGCGCAGTGTGGAGCGGTAGATACAGAGGTAAAAAGTGCTGCCGAGGCCAGCCCTCGTTCGGATGGAGGCAGTTCAGGGCTGTGGTGTGGTGGTTGGTGCTCTCACCTATCCCAGAGTCTGAGAGGTGCCTGAGATGTGTTAGTCAGACTGGGCTTGCTGAGGATGTTAACATGGCATCCATTTCTCAGAGACCAACCTTGGCAACCTGAAAAACAAGATATTTGGGAGGCTCCAGGCTCATACAGTTGAGCATCATGAGTCACTAGCACTCCTTTGCAGCTGGAAGTCCTCTGTTCTTTCTAATTCTGCGGGTATCTTTACGATGCTCCTCGGAGTAGGATCTGAGCATACACGGTCCCTGGCTTGAAGAACATGTAAGAGAGATTTCAGTAGTTGGGTGAGTTATGGGGAGGAAGAGCACATTTTGTAGCAGGGAGGGTACGTGGGGGCTATGTGGAAAGTGGCTTGGAAGGATGAGAGTGCAAAAGGGGGAAAAAAATCTTTTCACTTTGAAATGGTGCCTATCTTTTCAGCTCGTCAGTTGAGGTGAGAGGGGTGCGTTTCCCCATGAAATAGGTTAGGAGCAGCTGAGGAGAAGCAAGCCTCTGGGAGAAGCATGGTTGGGTTAATTTATAGCTGCAAGGAGACATGGCGTGGCTTTCCTGACATGGGGCAAGGTGTGGCGTGCCCCAGGGAGCAGGGACAGATGAGTTTGGTAAGAGCGATACTAGCGCAATTCCTGTTATCAGAGGAGAGCTCTTCTCTTTGTCAACTGCCTGCTTCCTCAAACAGGCAATTTCTCTCGTCATGAAACAAGGTTGTCTTTGTGAGATAAATACAAACACATCCTTGTTCTGTAGCTGCCGAAAGCGGTCACTTGGGTTCACGCTGTTCAACAGTTATCAATGTGAGGAGCATCGGAGCAATGTGCTGTTGTCTCCACATTAGGAAACTGTGTCCCTGCTTAAACACATCTGGCCTGTTTGGCAAAGGTTGGTGGGATGCTTAAGCAGGGTTAAGTGGGCCTTGGAGTGGAGGCCTGATTTGGTAGGTGCAGCATTAAAAAAATGTTGTTAGGGTTGCTAGCTTTCCCCACTAAGGGTTAAAATTAGCTCTGTCTTATGGAGTTCTTATTGTGCCGCTGGTATGCCCGTATGCCTTGCTTGGTTTTGGTCTTTCTCTAAGAACAAAAGGGCTTTAGTGTGAGGAGCCCCTCTCTCTAAACGTGCCACTTTTCTACAGTGCATTTGCAAAATAGGAGTCGTTTTGTGCATTCCACCTCATTGCTCTGTTCTGCTATGCTGTGTTACTCTAAATTTTTTTTCTGGGCATGTATTTGCTGCAAGATGTGTGTTATTACTCTATGTTTATGTGCCCAAATGCTTCAAAACAAGGTTTTTGTGGGCGCTGGCAGTGGTAGTGGGGAGGGCAATCCACTGTAGGTGTGCAGTGTATTCTCTTGCTCCCTGCTTGAAGTACTAAAAGAAGTAAAAAATGTATCTGTGTTCCCGAAAAAACATATTTTTGCAATTGAAATGTGAAGGTTTCTTGGTATAGAAAATAAAGGGGGAAGATGCATTTAGCAGGAAAATTTCACTTCTGAGTTGTGAAGCTCAGTTTCATTCTGAGAACTTTAGCTGACCCCAAGGCTTTGCCTGCCTTTTGTTTTTAATCGTCCGATTTAATGTAGTCTGGCGTGCCTTGTTATCAGTCACGTGTCTTTATGCAGTATTAAAGCCCAAAGGGTTGAGCTGCTCCGTTGAGTTGCATTTGTGTGTGCTCCAGAGCAGAGTCACGCTGTCTGTTTTGCAGTTTGCCTCAGACCCTCCTTTGCAATAAACAGCTCCTCACCCCAACAGGGTCCCCCACGATCAGCAGTCAGTATCTGTTCATCAAAATCTTGTTCACGTTACACAAGGGAATAACACAGTTAAAGTCACCGTGACTCATGAATGCAGGACTTGGCTCGGTGTCACCACTTGCCTGTTTTGTTTCACACAGTGTTACTGCGTAACATGTATAGAATTGCAGGCACCAAATAATTAAAGGTCTTGTGATCTCTGTCAGGGCGATCTCTGCAAGGGAGATGCGATGAAGTGCCCTTGTTTGGAATGGCCAGATCAGAACAGTTAACAGAAAACTTTTCCCTGAGCAGCTGGAAGTAGCGGAGCTTGGTTTCCAGTGAATTTGTCCTGCAGGTCTGATTCACTTTTAAACTGGATTACCCCAGGACTGCAGCGTGAGCTCAGCTCTTGGTGTACACTGAAAATACACTTGGCTGAGAAGGGGCTTCTCTGATGTCAGGCTGTAGCTGAGATCTCTCTGCAGCCTTTTCACCAGGGAAGAGAAGCTCTGCTCACGGAGTTCCTCCCAGCTTCCTGGTTTCATTTCACGTGGAGGAGTGTAATGTTTTGAAGACTCCTGCCTTCTGTCAAGAGTGGATAAAACTGACCCATGGATTCCAAAAATTGTAGCTGCTGGAGATGTAGACATGCCCGTGGTAACACAAAGAGAGATTTCATGAAATCAGAATAAAAGTAGGTCGCTTTGCTACGCCACTAAGCAAATTAATTACAGTCATTAAGTTTTGCTTGCTGTTTCTTCTGTGTCCCTCTCCCCTCAGGTAAATCTTTTCCTGTGAGTGGGCTGTTTCCTTTCTGCTTCTTTCCTTAATCTCCAGGATATCCTCCTCTGCAAAGAAGATTGTCACCCCCACAACGGGTACTTAAGCCAGCAGGAGGGGGAACAGCCATCTTCAGCCATCAGCAGATACAGCCCAGAGGACGTGCCCCATCTTCCCTTCTCTGCCATACTCTGTGCCAGGTCTGTGGTGCAGCTCCTCTGAGTCCTCTGCAGCGCTGCACTGTTCTGCAAGTTAATGCCCTTAGCCTTAGTCAAATGCTGTTATGTAAGAGGTTGTGATACATCGCCTAAAAAGCTTCTGACCCAAAGCAGGTCACTTGTGCCTCACACATGTATCGTCCTGCTCTGACAAGGCAGATAATTACAGACGTACATAAATAGAATAGGAAATGCTTGGTCCTCCAAGGTTGTGGCCGCAGGATTATGCCCTAAGCAATGCTGGGCAAAATATTCTTTGATCAGGAATGACTAGATGAGGAGTTGACAGAAGCTGTTCCTATTTTGAAGCCTCAGGAAACAAGCTAAGGTACGTTGTCAGCTTTCTTCGCCAAGAGGAGGTGAGAGCTTTGCACCCTTCTGTGAGATGTGTTGTGTTTTCTAAGCACATCCCTGGAAGGACCATGGGTGGGAGGCACACCTTTCTCCCCATCTAGCAGTGAAGAAGGCATTTAGAAAAGTGTTGAGACATTCTCCTTGTGCAACAGCCCAGACTGGAAGATCCTTCCCCTCTGGGAAGAGAAGGCAGTAAATACACATCTCACAGGTGGGAGCTGATGCAAGGAAGGGAGAAACCGAGACCTTGCTCCCACTGTACTGAGGAAGGGAGGACTGGGGAGCAGACAGAAGAGAAGCAGACTGTGCATCTGTCGCCTCCAGCTGAGTTGAGCCCAGGGCTCCCGTATCCTGCCTAGGAGGTCCTAGCAGGAACAAAGATGTGTGTCTTGGGCTGCTTTGGCACTACAAGATCAAGCCATTGGGAACACACTGCCTTCCCTTGCATTGTGCCACTGAACTGTTGCAGACATGGTAGCCATTTGTCTGTGGCTTCTGGGGAAACACCCTTACACAGTGCTAGTGGGGTGGGACAATTCTAAAACTTCCTCAGTCCTGCCCCTGTAGACCTCCTCTTGAGCACTCTGCCAGGAATTAGCACTTCACAAGGTCCGACAGCGTGCCCCACATCCTGCCCCCCACAGCCCTTTGCAAAATAAGGACTCAAAGTCAATGGCCCAGCTCTGGCATTTTTTTCCTGCACTTGGCCTGTTTGCAGCTGGCATGCCTTTCGCGTAGTCCCTGTGCCTCAGGAGCCATGAGCTGGGGCTTGTTCTGGCCCTCAGGAAAGACAAGCCAGAACCCCTTCTTGGCTCTTTTCTCCCATCCCGTGAGGGAGAACATTTTGTTTGGCCATACCCATTGGCTTGTCATTGCCCACACTGCAGAGTTTTCTCTCCTTACTTATGCTCCTTTCTATAATGACTGTCAGACTGGACAGATATGGCTGATATTAGAAATGGAAATGTTGGCTCACTGGGTTCGTTATTCTTGCTTTTTTTCATTGCTAACCAAAATCAGCAAGTTAGCAGGAAATTACATGATCACAAAGTAGAACCAAGATAGGAATATTGTGCATATGATATTGTTGATTTAAGGTAGAAAGATTGTGTTTGGTGTCCTGATCTGATTGCACACGGAAGACCGTAGTATTTTGAATACTTCTGCCTTTGTCAAGGTTGGCTTAAGGTTTGCTTTGAACTACCTCTACCTTGTATCAAAAGAAAGGAATACAGGGTCACATCATTTCCAAATGATACCAGGATACGTAGGATAGAAGGAAGTTTATTTTGATCCATTCAGACGCCTACTTGAGCCATGTCATTTTAGTTAATTTGGAAGAAAAAGAAAGAGAAGGGAAAGGAAATGGGATCATTTGATCTAATCACATTTGTATTTCGAAAGCTTGTCAGATTTTAATTGCAACTTAATTTCATTGTAATTTGAATGCTGATAAAAACATGGAAGTTCAACAGCAAATTTTCTAAAGGTTCAGTACTTCAAGTGTTGTGCTTGCTTGAAAACTTGGCAGTATCGTTGCAGGCAGAATTCTGAACAACCTTTGAAGACATGACGGTTGGTAAGATCCCTAGGTAGTTTCAATGGGTCTGTTTTTGTATGGTTGTTCCCATGAGTGTTTGAAAGGTTGAGTCACCAGGCACAGTTGTTTTTGTTAAAGTGTTTGAGGCTTTTAGTTGATTTTTAATTCATTTGTTTTAGTTATTGAAAAATTCTCTACGAGTGCTAGGTATAATTTACTCATCATTGTTTTGAGCAAGGGAGGTGGATGTTCTGATGTGTAAGGTATATTTTTCCAGCCAGGGATGCTGTCGCAGAGCTTAAAATAACGTGGTATCCACTTACATGTGTTGGGAACAGTGGATTCTGAGGGGATGAGAGTTGTTTCTGTTACTAAAACCAATCTCAAGTACTAAGTCTTTTACTGGCTCTTATGAGAAAAAAACATCCTCTGATGTCAAGCGCCTTGATCTGTGCCTAGTCCACGTCTTGAAAGTCTCCCTGAAGTGGCAATGTTGTTGTGTCTTTTTACCCTGCAGCCTGTAGGGAAAGTCGGGCAGAGGGTTTTCGCAGGGAAAGTACCGTGTCATCAGAACCTCCCTCAGGGTCACGAGATGAGTTGTGTGAAATACCAGCCTGACCTGGGCTGTAAGACTAACTGTGTTGTAACTCCAACGGGAGAAAACTGCTCCGAGGTTTGCTCAACGCTTTTGAAAGGTGGAAACTGAAATAACTGAAAAAGAAAGTGAAATCTGGAAGGAAATGTAAAGGAAGGTCCTGGAAAAGAGTTGACACTATGAGAATTCATTTCTAAACAGGATTTAGAAGTCTAAAGCACCTCTGTTCTGCTCATTTGAGGTGATAGACTTGCATTTTATTTTTTACTCTTACAGAATTGCAGGTGTCACTGAGAAGAATAACTAACCTTCGTCAGCCCCATGGTCGTCAAGGACATGAACTCTGCTGCTGTTATCTAGATGGATGAAAAGGTGAACAGCCCAGAAGGGGAGCCCCTTTGGTTTTCAACATGGAAGTAACAAGCGGCGAAAGCCAACTGCAGCGGATTATCAGAGACTTGCAAGGTATACTGATGTGCTGAAACATCCTCCGTGTTTTAGGTAACAGAGAGCAGGAGCTGTGGTTTTAGTTGTATAATGCTTCTAAAGTACTAAAATATTTCTGTGAGGCAGTAGTATCAACATAGTTCGAGGTGTGCTATGTGCTCAATACAGGTATGGCTGATGTTTTTGTAAGAGAGATGCTGTACCTTTTTCAAAACCCTGAATTCTGGAATCCTGGATATTTAAATATGTGAGATTGTAAATAAGACTTACAATTACAAAAAAAAAAAAAAAAAAAAGTCTGCAGAGTGGAATTAAAATTATTCTGTTGCATGAAGTGGTTAGGATTTTGTGTGCATGAATAGAGCTAAGTTATAAGACTTTGAGAAGAAAGAGAAGGTCTGGGGTTTTTTATACCATCTCTTGATGGGAAGCTGGTGTGGAGTTGTTCCTAATATGGGAAGGCTAAAAAATGGGAGGTCAACCCGAAGTAGGAATCGAGACCCAGAGGAAGAATACTGGACAGTTGGGTCTGCCTGTCTTGCTGCAGTGATCTATGCTTTCTGTGCACCTGAATTGTCCTCCACTAGCACTTGCCAACCTCATTTTCTACAGCTCTTCTGCAGGCAAAATTGGCAGCAGATTCGTAACCATTTTTCTGCTCTGTCTCTGTCATAATCAGCAGCCTATACCAAGATCTAGATATTTTTCCTTTTCATGATTATTAAGCATACAGTAAATATGCACCAAAGCTAGGAATCTAGATCTTCCGGTGGCATAAAAAGGAGGTTTATGTTCCTGTTTAACTAAAACAAATTTTAATTTGCAAAGTGGATCAAGTGGAACTGAGTGCTAAGGCTCATTCAGGCATTTGATAGGAGCACAAAACCAAGTGGACAGCACGTTCAAAGTCAGTAATTTCTGATGCTGAGAAGTGTGCCCTTTGGGGGGTAGGGCATCCAAGGACACAGCAGAGTTTGCTTTGTCTTCAGATTTCCTCACCTCCCCATGGGAACAGGTTTTAGGAAGAGGAGTTGCTGTATGCTCATTTTTATGTACATTATATTCCCATTTGTGTTTTGTAAGCAGCACAAGCTGAACCTTCCTGAATATCGCATGGAGAAGACAAATGTGCTGACTGAACAACTGTTCTCGTTTTACTGATCCCCTTTAGCAGATTACGTGCTTTGTCCTTTCTAATCAGAATTCTGTTTGTCATGTGGCAATAGCAGAACCTTAATGTGCACGAGACAGTGAAAATTTATTTCTTTCCTCTGCTGCACAAGCAGTTAGCAATTGTCTGTTGCCACTTCTTTGATAAGTGTAAGGAGGAGGTTTTGTTCTTCCTAAGAAGAAGAAATAGTAAGTCAGTATGCCAGACTGACGTAACTTGAGCTCTAGTTTTTGTTATAGGTAGTATTAAATTGCAAGCATATTAACAAGCTGTGGCTCCTTTAAGCTGTGACTAAGACGTATGAACTGAAAGAAATTAAATACACATGCGTAATATGCAGACAGACCTATTTACTTCCTTGCTTATGAATCCACTGCTATATATTTCTTGCTTTAGTTAATCATTTTGGTGTCTTGTTTTGAAGATGCCGTGGCTGAATTAAGTAAAGAATTTAAAGAAGGAGGGGAACCAATCACAGATGACAGCGTCAACTTGCAAAAATTCTCCTACAAGCTTGAGTATCTTCTGCAGGTAAAAAGTGGCTGATGGTTGATTACAAATCACACACAAGCTAGACCTTATTTTCTGTTATTGCCTATTCAGCATGTAGGATTTAACTGAAATAAGTATGCAGTTGAGTCTTTTTTTTTCTGGTAAGTGGATTGAAATGTGTGCAGCTTATTGTACTCACTTCAAGTGAAAGCAAATAATTGTAATGAAAAGACAGTGCTGGCAGGTTGATTGAAGAATGTGAGGCATTTTTCTATTGATCTGAAAGATTTGAGCTTGATTTTGAAGATGGACCCTCCTACATTTTTCTGAAAAAATCTGTACTAATGATATCTTGACAACATTTTAATGCAAGATAAATACTAGTAAGCAGTTGATGCTCATACTCTATATTTGCACTAATTTACAGCATTTTTAGCAATTTCATTGTGGAAATTCATTTTTATTGTGTGGAAAACCTAATGCAAAAGGCTCCTCTTGGATCTGGAATGCTGCTTATTGGCTATCCTCAAAATTTCGGTGGAAGAGGATGTTGCTGGGCAAACTGAAATTCAGTTTGCATGGTCTGTGTGCACATAAACTGTAATCATGTCACTGACAGCAACACAGACATGCTAATCTAGCCTTAATCTAGGCAAGGTAGTTTTAATTGGTTTGAGAGGCTTCAGCAGACGCTGAAGAAATCCTTTGGGATTCAAATGCTTCAAGCTGCAGTCAGTACCCTCACTGCATCGCTGCTCTGAATGTGATTTAGGTTGTTCTGGTATCTGCATATGTGTTGTTGCCACACTTGATTGCAGAGTTCTCAGCAATTGACTGTCAGTTCCTTGATCTTGAACTTCTCCTAAAACTGCTGTTAATCTTTATTTGAGCAGTTTTGAATGGGCGTTTGTATTTTAATTTAATCAGGAACGTTACTGTCTGTTACTGTCTTTAGTATCTTGAGTAACCACTGGGTTGCATCAGTGTGGTGCAATGTCTGTGTGAATACATTGACTAAAACTTCTGAACACAGATGTTGGTGGGAGAGGAATGAAATTCCACAGTATATATATGTGAGTTTGTTTGTGTTTAAGTTTTGCTCGTTGCTTTTTGTTGTCCTTGATTAAGTTTGACCAGAAAGAAAAAAGCACATTGCTGGGAAACAGAAAAGACTACTGGGATTATTTCTGCGACTGTCTGGCAAAAGTCAAAGGAGCTAATGATGGAATTCGCTTTGTCAAGTCTATTACAGAAGTAAGTATATCAGTTAATCTTCACAATACATGCTTTGTATTTTCAGGTATGTCTTTTCAGAAAGTAGAGAAACCAAAGGAAAGTATACTGCTTTTAACATAGGACAAAATAGTTGGAATTTTTTTAGTTCTAAGGTAAAGTACGAAAATGCAAGGTTACATCTTTTTGGTAGGGCACCAAATTATAAAGGATTAGATAGTCTTTTGCTTAATTTGAAGACCACTTTCACAAATGAGTGGTCCTGTTTGTAAGTGATTGTGCCATGCCTTTTCATGCCTTATTTAAATGAGTGCCATTTTCTCTAAGTAATGAAAAATTAAGCCAAGGGTAGAGCCTGCATCTCTAGCATAGCTTAAGGGAGGACTTAGCTCAAAGTATAAGAGAAAAGAACTACCATGATTGACCTTTCTCAAGACTTTCTCAATTGGTCAGTATATGGTCGAGGAGTGACTGAGAGCAGAGTTTCGTCTTCTGACTCAACTTTGTTCCTTTATGTCAAAAATCATGATGTAATGTCTCAGAATGGTTGACATTATTTCTTCAGGTAAGCTCACATGAACAAGACAAAAAGCTTTGTTTTTGTTAGGTGCAGTAATAAAAGCATAATTGTGTAACAGCCATGTGCAAATTCAATCAGTGGGTGAAATAAGTTCTGTGAGAAGCTTCCTGTGCTAATTCAGTCTTTAGAATCATTTGAAGAAGAACTTCTCTTGTGGGGAAAAGAAGTAATGGTTCCAAAGTGATCAAGGCAAGGAAGGGCTGGGTTTGTTTAACCCCTGGGAAGAGAAATAGGTGAGAGCTGTGAAAGCTGGGCTTCCCTTTTCCACTACTTCCAGGAAGACTGGAAAAGTAAGAGCAGTGACTGCAGCTGCAGGAAATGTCCTGGGATTGTGACTTCTGCCCTCTGAACTCTCAGCAGCAGTAGCCAACCTGACTTCTCTATAAAAGTGACCATTCCATAGTTGGTTGTGCTAACACCTGCGTATATGAAGGTTGCTCTGCTTTCTCCTCATTGTTTAGTACCTCTGACTATTTGTTTGCATGATATCAGAAATTATTGTATGGAAGAATGATATTTCCTTTTTCAATTTCTGTGCAGCCATAGAAATTAACTTCGGAAGACTTGTTTTAACTTTCTGTATTAGCTTGTAGTTCAGGAACATGAGCTCTCAAAAAAAAAATCGGTCAACCACTTCAGGTAACTGAAGATGGCAAACTCAGGTCCTGAAACGAAATAGATGTCAGAGAAACAGATTGGTTGTCTCATTTAATTACAGGTGGAAATCAACAGCAGTGTTTGAACCTTGCTGGGTAAAATGTAAGAGTTTCCAAATACCAGGTTGTTTAATTTGGTGAACAGTGCTTGTTGACTTCCAAAGGTAAAACTGAACAAGAGGGAGTAACGTCAGTTGGTTTTTAAGAAGAGTCAAACATTTAACAGCATAATGCCTCCTCTTCTGCTTTGCCTGCAGCACTTCTACTGTTAGGTGCATGATACACTAGAGACATGGAGCAAGGAAGGAGTACCCTGGAAAAGGGCCAGCAGTTAATTAGACAGCAAGCGTTGTCCTTGATATGGCGTTAGGTGAGCAGTGAGCTCTGGTTGTCTACCTTTCAAAAGGAGATTACACTGAAAACACATCTTTCCAAATCTTTGCAGCACAAGCTGCAATACTTGCAGTCAACACGGAAACACTGACAGTACCAGACTCAACATGCCCCTCTGAACTCTGGCAGGGCTCTGGCAGAAGGTGGCATGGTTTTGCTTCCTAGCTGAAGATTCTTTGGCTGCTGGTAGCAGCCTCTTCTTCTCTAGTCATGTGCGTTTGTTCTAGCATCTCCATACATAAAAATGGAATTGCTGTTGAAATTGATAAATCAATGGGAATAAGAAAAGAGTTACTTGAATGGCTTCCAGTGTTGGGGTTTAGTTTGGGGAATTTGTTTGTTTTTTTGTTTTGTTTTTGTTAGACTATTCTTACGGGATTCACTAAATGCAGCTGTTCTTGGTCTGAAGTAAGAATTAGATTTTATCAACTGAAGGGCTAAGTCTTAAGAGAGGCTTTTTTCATTGTCTGGGATTGTTGTGTCCATGGGGATGTACATCTTTGTTCTATGACTAGATTGTCCCTAACACTCTTCAAGCTGTGGCCATACACACCTTAAATTACTTAAGCAGTCAATTCTGGCTTTTCTGAGTACATTAGAATTTTGCCTTGTATTAGGAATTACCCTTAGCATAGTCTGTACTCAAGTACTCAGTATATTAGAAGACTTGTTGCTCTTGTGATGCTTTTATATCATAAAGTGGGCAACAGCCGGCTACAGATATAAATTTATCATTCAAAAAAGATTCCTCCCAACGACACTACCAGGAGAAGGTATTTCTCAGTGGCATTTCTTATTACTTCCTTTACAGCTAGTGGCTTGTGGTGGTTTTCTGTATACGTATGTGGACTGTCCCAGTCATGACTCTCTACATGATCACAAAAAATATTTAGATATTTTTTCCCTGTGGTTTCTCTCTTCCAGCTACGGACATCTCTTGGGAAAGGAAGAGCATTTCTGCGCTACTCTCTGGTTCACCAAAGGCTTGCAGACACCTTGCAGCAGTGTTTTATGAACACCAAGGTGACCAGGTGAATAGAAAAGTCCCATGTTAGCTGGTAGCTGTTCACTCAGTGTGAACATGCAACATGACCCAGTAGCTATTGAAAGAAACTGAAAACTTTCCAAATGGTTGGCTTAGAGGGCTGATAATAGGATACAAAGGATAACAGACCTTTTGGCCTGGGTCACTGGTTCAAACCTATCTTAGACTGGTAGATGTTGAAAGATGTTACAGCTGAATGTGTGTGAAGTGGGTGGTGTGGACGCATCTACATGTGGGTTTCGAAGATGACATTTCTATAAGTATTGAAGGTCCTTGGTTTGATCTTCTGTGTTGTATATCACAAGGGAGGATTTATTTGCTAGCGTTGCACAAAGTCTCAGGAAGCATTTGCACATATCCCTGGCTTGTCAGATAGAGGAGCAGCTTGTCCCTGGCCAAGGAACACCAAAGATGGCTTGCAGTTACTTGGAGGGGCACTAGCAAGCCTTTTAGAAAAAGACAGCTGTTTCCGCAGTGTATTTAGCTCTGGTTGCTGCTTTCTGTTCCTTATTCTTGACATATTAAGTGTGTGCTTTATGTATTTAGTGTGTGATTACCCAATGTAAAGCAAATATTCTGTATTGCCAGTGTTCTGCCCAAGCACTAGAGCAAAAAATATTTTGTACAGAGGCTCCTTTAAGGGTATTTCTATACACTTCATTGAATCTGTTCAGCTTCATTCACATCAAAGGGATAGGAGTTGGTTGGTTTCAGTTTCTGTTTAAATATCATGTTATATTTTTTCTGGGAAAAAGTGAATGTGTTTTATTATTATTATTTGGAAGTGAAAATGCTGCTTTTTTATGTATGAATGAATACTACTTCTGTTTTTCTGTTTTTCAAGTGACTGGTACTATGCAAGAAGCCCATTTCTGAATTCCAAAATGAGTTCTGACATTGTGGGTCAGCTCTACGAGCTCACTGACGTTCAGTTTGACTTGGCATCACGAGGCTATGACTTAGATGCTGCTTGGCCAGCATTTGCCAGGTAAGGTAGCCCCTTTGTAAACAGGGGCATGAAATACTTACCTGCTACGGAATCTGTAAAACCTTCTGCTTTTGAATGTAGGAAAGTTGTGTTAGAGCAGGTACACGCTTTCTCCATGTAATTAGTTTATGACCAAACTGGTCTTTTTTCCAGACTGGTGGAAAGAAGAAAAACTTCCAGGTCTGATCTAGATCCATGTCCATCAGTGGGAGTTTTCCAGGGCTGCATGCTGCCACCGTCTGGTTGAGCACCCATTACACAGCGGTGCAATTTCATAAAGCAAATGAATACGTGAAGTCATGGCTACCAACCCCATAATCCTTTGTAGGTGCCTTTGATATCTCCATTTTGTTTTCCATCAACTTCAGTGCCTGGCCCACTGTCACAGGCACAGTCAGGTCTTTTTGTGTGTGGTAGTTATAACTAGATAAGTCTTACATATAGGAGAAGAAAGACGTATGTATGTGCTTAGTCTTCTCTTACATATTGCTTCTCCATGTGATCAACAGGAGGACACTGTCCTCACTTGGATCTTCAGCATATTTATGGAAGCCCCCAAGTCGCAGTTCCAGCATGAGCAGTTTAGTGAGCAATTACTTGCAGGTAAGCAAATTACAACTAAATGTTTGTATGGCACAGGAGATCTTTAATTAATGGCATAGTCTCAAAGAGCTTGTAAGTTTTATGATGATTATGGTTCATAATGATAAGCTACAAAAATAGTTATTTAATTAAAAGCGAATTAAAATGAGTCCAGTAGCTCATTAAACTGCATGCCAATCTATTAGGGTTTAAAAAAAATATATATTCAGAAGGCGACCTACAGATAGGTATGTTTTCATTCATTTTGTGTGAACACATGCCCCTTCTCCTGTGAATTGATGTCTTGTAGTGCTATGAATGTAACACACGAGGTCACTGAATTTGCTGTCGTGTGAACATAGCATTTATATGCACGTTTCATTCCTCTTGAAGCTGGTAGGTCTACATTTTTTGCTGAGTTAAGTCCTCATTGCATACTTATTTGACACTAACAAATAGGAATAATTTAAAAATGTAAGTGTTAAGATGTTAAGGATGCTATGTACTGTAAAAATGCTTGTAAATCCATCAGTCAAGGAGGATATTAAAATTCAAATCCTGAGTTTTTTTGTCCTGATAGTGTCTCTTCAATGTTTTTATCATTATAATCATCAAAAAGTTAAGCCATCCCGATTTTTGAAATGTTTGAGTCATCTTCTCTGAAAAACGCAACGCTGCTTCAAATTTTAAAATCTCTTTCCCGTTTTTTTCAGGCTCAGGAGTTTCCCTCCAGCCCTGATGCAAATAACTCACTAAATGTTGAACACCTTGAGGGTTTTGAAGAGATGCGTGTAGAACTTGATCAGGCTGAGCTGAGGCAGAGGGATCTTCAGAGAAGTATTCATCAACTAGAAATGGAAAACCAGGAGCTCCAGGCAGCTCTCAGCCTTCAGAAAGAACAACTGCAGTTGGAAAAAGAGAAGAGCAATAACTTCAGCGAGGAGAACTCCCGGCTAACAAAGATGATCACAGAGTTACAGAAGCAGTGTGAGGTCTCACACTCCACTCAGAGCACTGTTCATGACCTACAGAAGTGCCTGCAGTCATTGGAACTGAATGCTGTGGAGCAGCAGAAGGAGTATTCAACAAAGCTGGAGCAGCTGGAAACCAGCAAGGAGGACTGTGCCTCAAAACTGCAGCTGTTGAATCAGGAGCTGGAGGCCTCTAGGGCTTTAGTTGCTGTGAAGGAGCTTTGCATTGATGAGCTTAAAGCAAAGCTAAGTTCCACAGAACAGAAGAACCTCGACCTCCTTGCAAAAGTTGATGCTGCATTGGAGGAAAAAGGACAGCAAGCCGTGGCCCAGTGCAACTCTGCCCTACAAATGCAAGCATTGTTAGAGAAGCTTCAGCAGACAGAAAAGGAAAAGGCAGATATTCAAAGACTCAGCGATGAATGTGCATCTCAGCTGAAAGCTGCAAGACAGGAGCTGCAGCTGAAAGAAGAGGCACAGAGGGAACTGGAGTCCAGATATGGTCGCCTTACTGTTGACTCCAAAGAAGAGAGTGAAAAGCTGCTTCAGAGCCTGGAAACCATGGCAAAGGAAATGGATGCACTTCAGAAGACCCTGACCTTAAAAGGAAAGGAGATGGCTGAGCTCCAGACCCAGGTAATGGGGTCGCTGGCTCAGGTGGGGTCACTGGAAAAAAGTCTTGAGGAGGCAAGGAAAGAAAAAGAGAAACTTGAGGAGGAGTACGGTAAGATGAAAGAATCACTAAAGGAGGAAGCCCGGTCACAGGCAGAAAAGCTTGAACTACAGGAGGGTCGCTTAAAAAAGGTGAGTGAGACTGTGTGTAGCCTTGAGGAGCAAAAGCAGAAACTCTTGTCTGAGAAAGAGCATCTTGACCAGAAAGTCAAGGAGCTGGAGGAGCAGATGGAGCAGCAAAACTCTGCAATGAATGAAATGGGTGAGGAGAGCAGGAAGCTGAAAACCGAGAACACAGATTTGCAGCAGTCCAAGAAGAAGATGGAAGATAAGCTGAAGAATCTGGAAGCCTCTAAAACTTCCCTGGAAGCTGAGGTGGTCAGGCTGAGGGCCTCTGAGAAACAGCTTCAGAGTGAGATAGATGACGCCCTTGTGTCAGTTGATGAAAAAGAGAAGAAGCTCCGAAGCCAGAACAAACAGCTGGATGAAGACTTGCAAAATGCCAGGAGACAAAGCCAAATTCTGGAGGAGAGATTAGAGGCTCTGCATTCAGACTATAAAGAACTGAAGGAAAGAGAAGAGTCCACTAAAGAGTCTTATGCCTCCCTTGAAGGACAGCTGAAGAGTGCCAAACAACACAGTTTACAAATGGAAAAAAGTTTAGGCACTCTGAAGGAAAGCAAAGAATCACTCCAGTCACAGCTCGCAGAGAAGGATGTAGAACTACAAGGCATGGAGAGCCAGTGCGAGCAGCTAAGAGCAGAAGCTGAAAGACATAGGAAGAAATCAGAGACTCTCGAGGCAGAAAAACTCAGCGTTGAAAATACGTGCCTTCAACAGACAAAGCTTATTGAGTCCCTCACATCAGAAAAGGAATCAGTGGAAAAACACCAACTACAGCAAACAGCTTCTCTGGAGAAAGAGGCAAAAGAGCTGGCCTCCAGGCTGACCATAAGTGAAGAGCAGCTGCAGGTCAACCGAGATGAAGTGTCTAGGCTGCAAGCAGAAGTCCTTGACCTGCGAGTCAAGCTTCAGCAGACCACTGATGAGAGAGAGCAGATGAGAAGTGAGCTGGCAATCACAGAGACTGTCCTGGGGGAGCAGAAGGTGCTTGTGCAGCAGCTGAAAGAGCAAACTGAGTCCCTCAACAGAAACCACATGCAAGAACTGGTGCAATGCAAAGAAAGAGAAGAAGTGCTGGAAAAAGAGCAGGAGACGGTAGCCCTTCAAAAAGCTGAGCTGGAAAATAATTTGCTGAGCCTGAAGGAAGAGCTCTCCCAGGTTAAGCAGTACTTGGAAGTTGCCAGAATGGAAAATGAAGAAAACAAAGATCTCCTCCACAGGACCAACACAGATATGGCTGAACTTGGCATTCAGATTTGTGCCTTAACCTCTGAAAAGGTGGATGCCGAAGAGCAGTTAGCCCAGGCCAGAGAGAGGCTCAAAGAACTGGAAGAACAGGCAGCAACGCAACAGGAGAAGCTGAAGCATGACATCTCTAATCTCAGGCAGGAGAACAAGAGCCTACAAGAGAAACTAGAGGAGGCTCAGATATGTGCCACAGCTGTACCAACTCTGCAAGCAGAGCTAGAGACAGCAAAGAAACAGGCACAGAGCTTCCAGGAGACCAGCCAAGAAGAGCTGTCTGCAATAAAATTTCAAATGAGCACAGAGATTCTAAATTATCAGACAAAGTTCAAGGTAAATTACTGTGATTATTACAGCTGAAGGAGCTGTGCAGAATTTTCCCTGCTTTACCATCTGCTGCAGAAATAACTGGGTGAAATCCTAAGGTTTGTGTTGGTCAGGCTCTGGGACTAGCATGCATCCAGCCTTGGCCTGGGGAACTCTACATTCATGAGCTAGGCTGATGTGGAGGTAAAATAACTCTTTGGAGTTTTGGTGAAGTATAGTGTGGCCCTAGGAGCTCAATGGAGAGGCCACATGATATGGAAAAACCAATGGAGCAAGGGATGATTTTTTATGTTGGCACTGAAGGTGGTGTCTTCCTTAACTGTCACCTCAGGTCACCGTTCTGACTTTTTTTTCTTTCTTTTTTTTTTTTTTTGGTAGGAACATTTTGAGCCCTGTTCCCTATGCCCTGAACATTACTTCTACTGGAAACTGATTTTAATGAAAGCAAAGTTAGTCTGACACCAGGTGCTTTTGCAGATAATTCCCTCATGTATTTTTGTGTTCAGCTGCTCAAGGTAGCAGCCAAAAAGACCAAAGTTTTTCTTGCATAGTGTCATGAGTCAACCCTGTGTATGTGTAATGACATGCCTAATGGTTAAAGGCTTTATTGTGTTTGTTCTGCCATTCTGAGATAGTGTCTAGGACTGGTAGTTAATCAGAGGTTTATGCGTGCCACTGGTGCTATCCAGAGATCCCATGAGTTTGAGAAAATAGTGCATTCATTTACGTTTCTTTTTCATAAACACTTCTTAAACCTCAGTAAGATTTGGGCTGTCTCACTCTTTTGAGGCAAAGTAAGCTGGGCCTTCTTTTTGTTGGAGGCTGTAATAGCCCATAGCAAGTAGCAGTAAACCACAGCTAGACTGAGACCACGGATGATCCTTGGATCCCTAAGCTGGGTGTTTTTCATGAGTGCTGCATTTACCCCATGCATGGCAGTAAGACCTCTCATGATTCATGACTGGGAATTTTGTAGGTGAAGTGGGAGAGTGCTAACTCCTGGCTCAATCTCTCTGCTAGGCTGCCAGTGAAGAGTGTGGGAAGGTAAGAGAGCAACTTGAGGAGCAGAAGCGACAACAGCATGCTGCGGAGGAAGAGATTGCAGGTTTACAAGTAGGTGCTTGATCTGATTAAAAGACAGAGGTGTTTGTGTCAGCAGGCATTAGCGTTACAAGGGAGAAGGAAGGCAGCATGAATGGCTGTGAATCTAAGAATGCCCTTGAACAAACAGGTGCTGCAGCCAAAATTCTTGGCAGCTTAAAGTTTGCCACTGAAACAGAGATTATTAAAAGCATGATGGTGCTTGGAGCTTGTCCTGCTTTAAAGCTAGTCGGGTTTCATCTAAGACTTGGCTATGTGCACATTTGTTAAATGGGGGATGCAGGTTTGAAAGATATCTGTCCTGCATCCCCTCCACATAGCCGCATGTTTGGATTCAACTGTTTGCAAGGGGCACTGATCTGGCTGAGAAATAACCCAGCTGGGGAAGGGAAA
>WBMW01002545.1:265224-298799 GCA_013396635.1 Penelope pileata | reverse complement strand
AAAAAAAAAAAAAAAACAGGGATTTTGTAATGCATTATCTAACTGTTGAGATAGGAAGGTCATGCTGAGGTGGGAGTAAGGGATCAGGAAAGGTGAAAATTAAGGTTATTGAACTTGTCCCTACCTGCTGGCGGATATACATCAACCTTTAGAGACCTCAGGGCTGGGCAGGTATGTGCCCTGAGGACTCAGTTTGGCAGTTTTTTTGGCAGAAGCTAGCCATGAAAGAAGTTGTTGTTTCAATCATACTTCTTCTTCCATATAGCTTTAATGAAGAGGACAGCAACTAAGCATTTNTTTTTTTTTGAAAACTTAGGTCCTGAAAAAAACTTCATAATGGCTTATTCTTTCACCTTTACATTTGAGAGATTTTCCCTGATATGGAGACAAAAGCTCAAATGACAGCATAATAAGAATTACAGGCACTGCTTAATACTGTCTTACTTTTGACTTTATCCCTTCTATTCAGTGTGACAGAAGTAATCAATCACGAGTACACAAATAATTAGTGTCTACTTATACAATAATATCTTAATTGATGGTGTGGCTTTACCTGACTCTTTCAAAGCATTGTTTAGGTGTCTTGGTAGTTGTCCAGCGCTTGGTAAAATGTTGTTGTTATATGTCAGTAAGTAAAAAATGTTTCACTAGGCTGAAAACACGAGTTTGTCTAGAAAGCTGGATGAAGCAAGAGAGCAGCTGTCTGAATCGCAATCTGCTCGGCTGCAGAAGGAAGAGGAGGTGACAGCTCTGAGAGAACTCTTGGAAAGGTGGGAGTTTGGGTTCTTTTACACAAGACATTAATTAAAAGCCACATGAAGGGTTGATAATGGAAGTGTATTGAAACTTGCTGTGGTATATGAAGTATGTTGCAGATATCTCAGGGTATGTAGAGGAGAAATAATGCATGGGCCCTATGAGGAATATCAGATTGACGCTTCAGGCAAGAAACATGGAAATTACACAGCACACGTGAATGCAAGGTTTAGGTTTTAACACTTTGTTCATTTAGCTGATGGTGTAAATTTATTGTCTCTCTTCCTTTATGAAACTGCAAGACTTTACAAAATTAAAATACCAGCATTGGCTCTTTATTTTTTAATGAGGAATGGAAAATTTGCACTTTTTGACACGTTGGTTTTCTCTCCTGTCCATGATGCTTCAGTGGCACAGTAAGAATTATTTTAAAAGGGCCACATCCTGCATGTCTGATTTTGTCAGCCTGCATTTCCAAGGTTTGTAATGTGGGTCAATGTGATGTGGATTATCTGGCAGTTCAAAATAGATCTTCTTAAGACATGAACACACGGAGTGCTGATGGGTTAACCAAAGCCTACGTATTTATACATTTTTACGCTGATATCATCTGTTTTTGTGGGAAGACTGGTGATTCGTATCTATGACGGAAATTGCTGGTACAAAACTCAACAAAATATTTGAATTCAATTGGATTGGCTGAGTGTGTTCAGACTAGCTAAGCCCGTTGTGCTGTGTTGCAGTAGCATTTTTGATCCGTCGCTAGGACTAAGTACTGAACTTCGCATATCATCAAGCCATAACCTGCACTCTGTGAAAGTTCCTAGGGATGCTTCTTACCATTGACTGTGCAGTAAACTAAGGTGTCATAACCTTTAGTTTTTTAATTGCACCTGTGTTCGAAGAATGCACTGAGAAACTGTTTTGCCTTCTTTTTGTGATCATGAAGGCTGTAGAGGAGTATGTGTTAAATGCCTTTTAAGTTCAACCTGCAAATGCTGGGCAACACAGGGCTATAGGACTTGGCCTGACTTTGCAGCTACTAATGACCTCAGTTTCAAAGGACACTGATTTTATTCCCAGCATAGAAGCTATCGTAATCTTCACTATAAACAGCATCCAAGAAATTGCTGATTACTGACTGTTTTTGCTAGTTAACAGATCTGTGTGCACTGTCAGCGATGCAGAAAACTGGGGAGACTGTGGCTAGGTAAAAAAATAATAATAATATGCACAGTGAGAACAATGTCACTGATGTTTCACTACATGTTTATCAAGTGGAGAACTCCTTTACTCCAATTGGAACACTTGAATGTACCTGAACTAAAAAAAGGTTTTTTTAATCACCTTTGTTTGATTAGGACCCAAAAGGAAGCTGATGAAGCAAAACAGCAGGCGCTGGATTACAGTGTGAAGCTCAGCAGGGTGGCAGCAGACAAAGACAGCAACGACCAGAAGTTGTTTGCTGAGCTGGATGACCTGACAAGAACAAAACAGTTCCTTGAAGAACGTTTAATAGAACTTATCAGGTTGGCATCAAAATAAACAGCAAGTAGAAATTAAAATCCTAGTTTAGGATTTTAAGGGATGCTGCCTAGGTTGTTCACTCTTGTATTCCTGATTTGAAGATGGAATTAATGGCCAAGTTCATCATAAGCACTGAAATTTTGCACTTCCATAATGCAGTCAAACATATCACAACAGTATGATCTCCTTCTTAATTTCCTGTCTATTTGCCAGAGTGTGTAATGTATTTTCTTCCTCCATTCCCAAGTATTTCAGTAGGTTTCTTGATCCATCTTTATTCCTGAAAGTTTCTCAGAAATTACAGAAAAAGTAGTTTTTGGTGATGCAGCTTTAACCAACATTCGAATTGAAATTAGTTAACAGTAAACAAGCATTAATAATTTATATGCTTTCATTTCTATAACTGTCTCTCTGTAGAGATAAGGATGCTTTATGGCAAAAATCAGATGCTCTGGAGTTCCAGCAGAAGCTTAGTGCAGAGCAAAGGTGGCAGGGGGACACAGAGGTTAACCACTGTCTGGACTGCCAGAGAGAGTTCTCATGGATGGTGCGCCGACACCACTGCAGGTCAGTTTGTTGGACTCTATTATGTTATTTAAAAGCAAAATCCAATATGATCATTTACAGGGATGAAATACCTCTTAAAATTCATAGTTCATTTGTCAAAATCATTTTAGAAGATGTTGCAGGGCCTGAAAGAACACAAGCCCGCTAAGGGGTAAGACATTACTGGCATTGTCACTTGACATGTGTTAAGACAAAGATCTTGGTGCAAGCTCTGTCTTGGAAAGTCTATCAATTTCTGATTTCTGGAAGCTAAGATAGTCACACCATAAATACAGTGTGTCTTACAGTCTTTCCTCAAACTGCCTACTGACCCTGGCTGCTGCTGATCATTGTCAGAGTTATTGACTAGGTGGACATTTATCTTGCCCACTATGAAATTTAATCTGTTCTTACGAACAACATTCAGTGTTTTCACATCTCACAGGAAGGATGCATGCACAGATGCATCCAATATTGTTTCTTCTTCCCTGTCTGAAGGGAAGAGAGATGTGAGCTAAGTAGAGGCATACAGATGTCTTCTCTCATTCCTTACAATTAAATACATTTCTGCTCTGAGCATGTGATGTGGTCTGTGCAGTATGATTAAGTTCATTGGCTTCATATGTACTTTATATATGCATTATTTATTGTATGTTTGTGGGTATTTATTTTATGTAATTATATTTAAATGCTTTGATAGTCTTTTTTATTTTATTTTTTATTTTTTTTAGTATTGTTAAGGTTTTTCTGTTTGCTTCTCTTTCTTATTTATTAAGGCAGCAAAGCTGTTCCCCCCTTCTCTGTCCCATTTGTCAAGAAAACATGATTCACCTCAGAAAGCAGCACAGTCTGTATCATGAGTTCTGTCATGGGGATGACATTTGAGCTTTTCCAAAGAGCAGAACCATTGTAACAAAGCCCCAGGCTGTGTCATGTAAATACATTCCACCTGCACATTGCACCATTCTAACACCTTTGGTTTTGAATCATTTCTAGAATGTGTGGTCGCATTTTCTGCTACTATTGCTGCAACAACTACATGGTGACAAAACCTGGCGGGAAGAAGGAGCGTTGCTGCAGAGCTTGCTTTAATAAGCCCAGAGTGATTGTGGACAACACAGATGACTCTGGATCCAGCGCCAACCAGGAAGGATCCCCAGGTTCATCAGAATCACCAGTGTCGCCAGGCGAGAGGGCTTTTGGTTAGTGTGGTTTTTGTTTTGGTTTTTTTTTTTTTTGGTTTGGTTTGGTTTTTTTGCATGTCAGAGAAGTAAGTAGGATTCTTAGACATTCTCCAAGAAGCCACGTGGTCACCTTCAGCTCTGAGGGCCTGCGTGTTCATGGGCTCTTTGTGGACAGAGAAATGACCTAGTCTTACCCCTTAAGGGTTTTGCTTGATTATTGTTTTCCTAACTAGCTAATATTACTATTGTTTCTTTTCACGTCCTTTTATGGCATAGTTGCAAGTGAAGCCTCTAAACCACCAGATGATGCAGCATTTGATATAATCACTGATGAGGAGCTGTGCCAAATACAGGAATCAGACTCGCTCCACAATGAAAGTCAGATGGACAGAGATTCTCTGGATCAAAGCGTGACAGATCTGTGAGTAAACACTGTTTCATGGAGAGGGGACTCTTCTGGATTTTTGTCTGGTGGGTTTTGGGGTTTTTTTGACATCCAGTACAGATAGCCAACCTCTGCATAAGGAGAATAAGGAAATACTTGTTCTTCTTTTATGACATATTGAAATAACTGGTCTGTCTTTTGTTTTGGTTTTTTTTTTTTTTGGATTACTTACTTACTACTACTACTTAAAAGATACTACTTACTTATTTGGGGACGGAGGCTTGCTAGTGTTTCTTGTACCAATTGTGATAATCGTGTTTGCTGCCTCCTGCTGGGGAGGGAGCTGGAAAGCACCCTGATAGTCCCAAGCTGCTGATTTTGAAACCTTTTTATGAACTTCTTGCAATTACAGTATTTGCCTAAAAAGTGAAATCTGTCTTCATCTCAGAGCCTGTGCCAAACCTCTTCCATATCACAACACTGAAGAAATCTTGAAAGATTTTGCATGTTGTCACTTGGTGTACAGAGATATCCCTTTACCTGGACTGATCGTTCCCTAGCTTGCTTTCTCTGTATGCACCAGATGCCTCTGGTCTTACATATAGAGCTTAACCAATTACTAGATAGAGAACGCCTTTTTGTGTTTGTGTTTATTGTTTATTTTTCATACTGGATATAGCATAGTTAAATCCTAAAAATTTTGAGAAATAGCTGGGATTTCCTAAGTACCAATATGTGGATCACTCACAGCATGTAGTGAGAGGTCTTCAGGTCTGTCCATTCTTTTTCATCACCTGTCTGCAAGACACTCTCACGTGCCCAGGTATGTCAGGGTCTGCCCATGACCCCTCTGTCCCACTTCTGCCTTTATGTACTCCTCCATAAAACATGTTCTCATGTGCCCTGCCACAAACTCAGTGAGCTCCTTATCCTCCATGCTTCATCCCAAATCTTGCACCTCTTCTGCTCTTCCAAGAGTCTGTGCATCCTTTCTTCTAACCTTCCATTGTACTCTTTTCTCTTTGGGCTGGAAGGGAAGGTGGATAACTAATTTAGGATGCCTGGGATGGGTCTGACCTGCTGGGTAGCAGCAAGCCCAGTGAATCATTCATGCATTTCAGGTTGACATCTTCATTTTTTTTTTCTTGGCATTAGAGACATTTGCAGAGGTGCTTGCTGGCCTAAGCAGCTCTGAGGAGCTTTGTATAGCCTCCACTCTCCATTTCAAGCTCCTGATTTTCACATACTTCAGTGAGGTTCTGGCCTTGGGTGACTGAATTTCTTTCCAGAAATCATTGCACTAGCGACAACAGACAGCTTACAAGCCTTTACTGTTCAGCCACAAGAAGCCAACAACTCAGGCATGTGAGCTACAGCTGCCAGAGCTCAGGTGCTTATGCAAACAGAAAATCTTCAAGAGCAAAGTTGAACCAGCTTGTTTCAGGTTTGAAATCCGAAAAGGTCATATTATAAATAACTCCCAAAGCCTGTTGTGGTGTTGGCTACAGCATTTTTAATATCATTTGTGAGAAGTGCTTTCCGTGTATAGGAACAGCCATGCTGGACTAGACCACCCAGCTGGGAGACAGTGACCAACTGCAGGTACCTGAGGGAAAGCATAAGAATAGGACAAGAGTGAAGTGATGCTGTTTTTCAAAATGCTCTTCCAGCCTCCAGCAGTCTGTGCCTTAAGGATTCTCTGAATTATTCTCTTGTTGTAGTCTTTTCTGTGCTTCAGTTCTCCCTGATTATCAGCCCCACTTCATTTCACTTTTAAAAGAAAAAGAAGAGAAACTAGACTTCAACAGATCCACCAGAGGTCTGGGCAGAGGCGCAGGTTCATAAAGCTCCCCAGACTGCCACCTAGTGTGAAGAGAGCCTACAGGAAGAAATGCTCCTGTCAGGGGGACAAGAACAGTTAGATTGTGAGACCACATTTCTTGTATTTACCACACGTGCCACCAGACATCAGTTTAGACCATTGAACTCAATGAGATATCATGAAGAGGAGGATTTGCTTTATGATTGTTGTACACTTTGTTTTAAGAGACAAAGTAGGAGATTCAGCGCTCCCTTAGCCTCTAGTGAGTAGCTGCAGGGAATTTATCAATTAAAGCAGCTAAGTGGCAACCTAGGAAGGAACTCCAGTACAAGTGTATGATTTTTTTTTACAGGAGTGAAGAAAATCATACGTTAAAAGAGAGCATGAAATTGGTGTTGGTCCTGGGATTGAATTTACATTTCAGAGTCTCAAAAGAAAGGTGAAATTAGTTGATTAAATAAGGAACTCAAATGGCATTGCATAATAAATCATGCAGTATGTCACCTCTGGGAGTCCTATAGTCTTGTAGTTCTCTTGGTCTGTGCAAATTCAAGGCTGGGAAATTAAGGCTGTGTACCTAACATAATGAGAAGGGAGAGTTTTGTCAAAGTTGCTGTTTGCACCATGCAAACGAAATATATGTACAGTTTTACAGGCTATAGGTTAGTTTTTGAGTCTTCCCTGCAGCTAACAGCTTTCTCAGTAAAGTATTAGTGGGATGGTGTGACTCTGAAGAAGTCAGAAGTTGTCCAAGGAATGAGAGAACCTGAATTCCACAGATAGCAATGCTTTGTGGGTTCAGGAATTGTAGACAGTGGGTGCAGTTTAAAATGCAGTTTTATTAGCAGTCGTAAGAGTAAATTCTTCCTGGTCCCAGCCAATAGTGTTAGCCCACCAAGCTCACACGTAATTGCACGTGCTGACACAATATACAGAGATGCTACTGATGACCAGCTGAAGGTGCTGTTACCTGGAGTTGTTTTTTCCCACTCTTCTACTCAGGAGAGCTGCTTGTGGAGCAAGGTCCCTTAGGATTAAAAAGGATTTAAAGTTTAGCACTAAACTGTGCATTGATTTTGAGAATTAGTCTACAGAAAGTGTAACAATTGCCCTTGCTACATGATTACACTTGATTGTTCAAAAGCACATGTAAGTGATGTAGCATTTTATTAGATTCCACTGGCTTTTGGAATGAACCAGCTGTATATTCCCTGTATATAAGTATCTTTGGCATTTTCTGGCAGAATGGCAGCCTAATTGTCTCAGTTACCAACCTGCTGAGATGCAGAGAAGCAAAGTAAGTATAAATTAGAGAAGCTCTAACTTACTTGGAAACTGTGAGCATTTGTTTACTGACTCTCAAACTCATTCTTCTTTCTGCTGCTTACCTCTCTGTCCCGGCCCTGTAATTCATAGTTGGTGCTATTCCCGTGTGTACCCAGTGCATCTGCCCTTTTTAAGGTAAGGAGTGGATAAGAGGTTCTTCCTCTTACCGTAGTGTGTAGGAGGCATACAGCTCTGTCATCCTGTAGCAGCTTCTTCAGTGTGTTTGAATCATCCACTATTTCTTGTGTGAAAAGGAAACACATGGTGGTGATTCTACGTGAGAAAATACGTTTTGTGTACCAATTGTCAGAATAAGGAACTGGATAATATATTTGTAAAACACCTCACAGGTTAAATCCAGGACAAATGTCACATCCCAGGGGTGGGTTTGTTTAAGAGATGAGTCCAGACTGTGTTGCTTGTTTCTGCCTCCCATGTAGATTTCCAGCTATCAGGAAAACTTTAAAACCTGGCAGCATCTCAGTAGAGAGTTTATCTTAAGACTGTTGAAGAGGTACTCTGGATGCATGTACTCCTTTTAGCTCATGAGACCAGGATAGAAGCTGTTTTGCATTTTGCACAGTGGTTAGCAGAACAGGGCTACAGTTTTATCCTCACAGGTTTGTCGCTAGTGTATGCAAAATAAAAATTTTAGAATTTGTCATCATGGGTGTTAAAACATTTCTGTTTTAGGGAGATCTAAGTATGCAAATAATATTTGACCACATACTACTCAGAAAATCATGGCTTTCTTTTTTTCTCCTCCTAGAAACAGCACGTGTAATTCTTTGACCTTTGATGAATCAGAAGAATGGCAAGTTGCTCAAGATGCTGAGATAAGCTTGTTGAAGTCAGGAGAAATCATGTAAGCAGAACAGTTCAATTACTACCAAGCTGAAGGAATAAAGGCTGAATAAAGGCTGATATCAGCTATGTGAACGCGTCTTGCAGATTCTTGGAACAGCAGGCTGCTTGTGTCCCACAGCAGAATTTGGTCTGAGGAAGAGCAGAGAGTATACCTCAGCTAAGCAGAGCAGCAGCAATGAGCCAGGTCCTTTCTCTTAAAAACTTCAGTGCAAATGGAGAACACAAAGAAAAGATTTGGGTCCATGTCACATCATAAAATCTTCCTTCCTGTTCTTACTGCAGGAGATGCTGTGAATGGGGGCTTAGAGGGAAGTCTGTGTAGCTCTGGTAATCTCTAGAACAAACTATAAGAGAAAGTCAGAGGGCAGTGCTGCTTGGACCTTCGTGATGGAGGGGGAATTTATGGACTTTTGGAGCACGTGCCTATTATTTATTGGTAGCCCTTACCTATTGCCTCACGGAAAATATCTGCTTGATTGATGCATTTTTAGCATAAAATGTTCAGCTGAGGATCTGCTCAACCTCTGTAAGCTCACAATTCTTGCATGTCCTGCTCAGAAATTAATAGTGACGTGCAGTAGTGACTGAATGTCCCTTTAACAGCCACAAAGGGAATCTAGTGCACAGAACTGCTCATGACCTTGAGTGATTTCCCTTTGCTCACTTTTCTCTTAAGCCTTACTTTGAAATCCTGGCCTAGTTGTAGGGAAGGTTTCAATCTTGTTGCTGCTGTTCAGGGAACCAGGAAAATGAAGCAGTAACTAAAGTCATAGCTGAGCTGCAGAGAAAAACAAAGTGTTATCTTTGGTTTATTAAAATCAGAGATTAGTGAAGACAATGTAGTAGCTATTTCAGCTATGGGGAGAAAATAACAATGCAAATAAAACTTAGCATAAAGCTTCCCCTCTGAACAAACTGCAACAGTTAAAGTAAATGAGCTGTGATCCCTAATCCCTGTGTATCGATAGCTAGTAACTGAATTCCTCCTTACTCTAGAATAGGAAATCATGGTGAACGTGTGGCATCTTCTGGCAAATATGTTAATTTTTGGTAGCTGCTGATAAACATGTCACAGTACTGTGATTTACTGTGAGCTCATTGCTTGGGAAACAATTTGTTTGGCCTGAAGAGTGATGTGTTAGATCAGACTGGTTTTCCCTTAAGAAAGCAAGCAGCATCCTTCTGTTTAGGGTCCTCACTGTTTTCAGTCTGAAATAGATATCAAAATGAGGTAGGCTAATACAACGCATCAGGATCAGGATCACCTAGGTACTGAGAACTTCCTTTTTGATTGGAGGCTCTTTGTCTGGATGAGGTGCTAAGGGATATGATTTAGTATCTTAGTGGGTAGGGATGGTGATAGGAGGACGGTTGGACTAGATGATCTTGTAGGTCCTTTCCAACCTAGTGTTTCTATGATTCTATGATTCTATGAATCAGCTTTTATGCAGCTTGTTTGGGTAGAACAGACCATGCTGTAGCAGTAAGTGTTCCAGAGGATCTAGACAAAGCTGCTGTTCACATTCCATCCATCTGCCCCCTCTGTACTCCCGATCCTTGTTTTCTGCACAAATGGTGTCTAGACAGGGGAATAGTAAATTGACTAATTTACATTTTTGTGTGAAAGGAACAGTAGAGGGCACCAGACTTTTTTTTAAATCATGGAAGCTCTGAAAAGCTTTATTCAAGAAAGATTTTTCTAGTTGCAACAAAATAAATGAGTGAATAACATCCCCATTTGCTAGAGCAGTGAAAGTGCCTGTTATCTTTTCTGAGGTTCTTGCTTTCATCTAGGACTGAATTTTTCTGCATCTTGTTAGACCTGTCCCAAAGCTGCTGTGGAGACTGCCTCAAATAAACAGAAAATAAGAAGTGATGGATATTCTTCTATCTCTAGTCATCTAGTAATCTAATCTAATTAGATTGGCTCTCTTCAAGTGATTGTATTTTTCTCGCTTACAGGGTCAAATTGCCCCTTACAGTGGAGGAGATTGTGAATTTTGGGGAAAGCAACAGAGAGCTGTTCATTAAATCCAGCACTTACAGTATTATTCCCATCACCGTTACAGAGACTGGGCTAACAATTAGCTGGATATTTTCATCAGACCCTAAAAGCATCTCCTTCAGTGTCGTCTACCAAGAGTCAGAAGAGACACCGCTGGATCAGTGCAAAGTAAGGCCTTTATCTCCTAGTGGGATTTTTGTTTCTTTACTTCATTAGAAATTGTAGTATAGTTCAGTAGGTTTCCCAGAGGAACCAGCCAGTATAGGCAGCAGATCTCCACAATAGTGCCACTTGCTATTGCATTATAAGGAATTGTTTTTCCAATTAAGCTACAGTTCTCCTGGAGGCAGGGCTGCATCTTTAATTATTTAATGTTGCCTGCAAAAGTTGAGTTGAAAAGCACTGTTGCTTCTACTAGTCTCATCTGAAATTCACTCACTGCCATTAAGCAAAAATAAAGCTCAAGCCTGCAAACTCTTCTTTTCTCCCTCCTCAGTATTGCTTAATTTGTAGTTCCTTAGAGCTGATCTTGCCAGGCTCTTAAGCTGAGGCCACAAGGAAACAGATAAATGGATTGGGTTACTTGCATTTCTTACAGTTAAACATATATTTAAGAACCTTGATGATGTGCCCACATCTTTCAAAATCACTTTATCAGTGCCCAAGATACCAGTTTTTATAGGCACTGTATGTATTTTATGAGGATTGTGCATTAAGTGTATCTGCATTACTCAGCTCATCCCAAAGTTCTGATGAAGACAGGACAGTTGATGTTTGAACACTCCATATCAGGGGAAGCTCTGAGGCTGTGATTTCACTGGGAGAATGAAAGACATTTATGTAGCATGAGTCAGTTCACTCCAGGGTAACTAACTCCAAGTAAAATGTATGTTTTCTTCATGTGAAGACTTAGGACTGAATATTGATTCTGTCTTGATATCTCTATTTGAGATAGCCTTGGATTCTGTTGAGTTGTCCTCGATATGTGCCATCTGCTGCTCTCAGGTGAAAGCCACTGTCTCTGCCAGGGTTCTACAGCAAGATAGATGCTTACACCCACTTTACAGCAAAACTTAGGTACACAATTAAGATTTGCTGAGAAAGCTTATCTTGTAGAGTCATAGAATGGTTTGGGTTGGAAAGAACCTTAAAGACCATCTGTTTCCAACCCACCTGCTATGAGCTGGGACACCTCCCACTAGACCAGGTTGTCCAAAGCCCCATCCAACCTGGCCTTGAACATTTCTGGGGTGAGGCATCCATAGCTTCTCTGGGCAGCCTGCTCCAGTGCCTCACCACCCTCTGAATAAAGAATTTCTTTCTAATGTCTAATCTAATTCTGCTCTCTTTAAAACTCATTTTAAAATCATTGCTCCTTGTCCTATCACTGCACTTGCTTACAAAGAGTCCCTCTCCACCTTTCCTGTAGGCCGCTTTAGGTACCAGAAGGCTGCTATGAGGTCTCCCCAGAGCCTTCTCTTCTCCAGGCTGAAAATTGCTCTTGGCCTTGTTGAATTTCATGAAGTTCACACGGGCCCACCTCTCAAGCCTGTCGATGTCCCTCTGGGTGGCATCCTTTCCCTCCTGTGTGTTGACTGCGCCACACAGCTTGGTGTCATCCACAGACTTGCTGAGGGTGCTCTCAATCCCACTATCTGTATCATTAACGAACATGTTAATTAGTGCCAGTCCCAGTACCAACCCTGAGGGACATCACTCATCACTGGTCTCCACCTGGACATCGAGCCATTGGCCACAACTCTTTGAGTGTGACCATCCAGCCAATTCCTTATCCAACAAGTAGTCCATCCATCAAATCCATATCCATTCAATTTAGAGACAAGGATGTAGCGTGGGACAGTGTCAAATCCTTTGCATGAGTCCAGGTAGAGGGCACCACTTGCTCTGCCCTTATCCGCAAATGCTGTAAGCCTGTTGCAGAAGGCCTCCAGGTTTGTCAGATGCAATTTTCTCTTAGTGAAGGCATGTTGGCTGTCACCAACCACCACCTTGTTTTCCATGGGTGTTAGCACAGTTTCCAGCATGATCTGCTCTGCAATCCTTATGATACAAGGAGTATAAAGCACATATCAAAAGGCATAAATTAGCTAATTCAGCTTTTGGATGTGTTTGCACAGATTTAATATAGCTCTGCTGGTGTTAGTAAACTTACTTTGTTTAAAAACATTAAAAAAGATGAGGACTTTAATCTTTCTTTAAAGCTGAGATTTACAGCCATAACTTAATGCTGGAAAGAGAGTGTCGAAGGAAAAGGGGTGCCACACTGAGACTTTCGTTTGGGTGAATTTTTAATGCTAATCAGTGAAAATAAATAGCTTTTCAGGCATATGCATTTCAGGAGTTTCAAGTCTAAATATTTTTCTGAAGGTAAATGTCAGTTTATATGTCAAATAGCAAGTTTCAGTTTGATTTATATTGAATTCCAGGTTCTTATTCCTATGACCCGCTGCAATTCCCATAAGGAAACTATCAGAGGACAGGTGAAGGTCAGAAACTCCGGAATCTACACGCTGATATTTGACAACACGTTTTCTAGGTAGGTCCTACCTGAGTGTAAAAGTGAAATAACCCGGGGTTTACAGACAGGGCGACTGTTCAGATGTACCATTATTCTGCTGTTTGGAAGTAAGTATAAGAAATTGTTCCCTGCTTGCCAAAAGATCTTCAATGTGAGTTTTGGATTTTATGGGTTGTTTTTTTTTCCTGCCCACTATAGACTTTGACTCTTTAATCCTGACCTCTGAGAAGGTAAATAGTAGCAAGCAAGTTGTGGTTCTTTCTGCGACAGTTTAGTCAGAATTGTCATCTTAGTAACAAGAGACCTTACAGCCTTTGTGCAGACAAATCCCTTTTTAACACCAGTCATTTTTTTGCCTGAGTATAAACTGAAAGATTGAATAAACTTGTAAGACTTTCTGTGAGGTTGACTTCAACTAACACAGCCATCTTCCTCTCTTTTGTTTCTTGACAGATTTATCTCAAAAAGAGTGTTTTATCACTTGACTGTTGAGCGACCTGTCATCTACGATGGAAGTGATTTTCCGTAGCCTTGAATATACTGTGTTATTTTTAATTGAATTTGTAAGAAATGCTATTATTTATGTGGAAGCATTATGATTACCACTGTTTGAAGACTTTGAAACTATGCAATAGTTATCATGCACTTAGAGAACACGTATGCACTAGAAGAACGAAGCCTTTTTAGGAACACTAATGGTTCTGTACTGTGTACAGATTGCTCCAAAGCCATCTTGGTTGATTGAACAGGTCAAATGATGTTCCGGCCAAATTTCTTTTCAGTGGGGAAAAAAATAAGTGTGGAGGTGGCTAAATGCAAGCTGAAATTCTCTACTGAAAATTGAATGACTTTTCTTCCAAAAATATCCTTAAAAAGGAAATTTAAATAAAAATGCATATTTTAGTTGACCTCTTCGCTGAGGAGTAAACATACCCATCTCTGTTCTGCTCTGCTGCTCTGAGAGTCAGAACAACTATGCAATCCTTCAGCCCTCACAGGCATATATTGTAATCCATCTAGAATTTTTTATCTTTTTCAGGTTTTATAAACAGCAAATGTAGGGGTTTTTTACATATTGGGCTAAGATTTGCTAAGTCTTAACTGGTTTTTACAACTGCTTTGGTATCGAATACCAGTTATAAAGCAATACAACACCAAGCAGCAATTTCTTTCCCTTTTGCTCACCGTACTCTAAGTTGTTCCACTGAAATCAGCTCTTAGGGTGAGTGCCAGGGGCAGAATCAGGTGCATAATTTCTAGAATAAAGTACTGCTCACCGTGGGATGCTTGAAAGAGGAGCATTCCTTTTTCATGCGTTAGCACCTTGGTCATCAGTGTTCACAGGAAAGCACAGTCTCAGATGCGGCCAGAACTGTCTCTCTATCGGTAAACCGAGCAGAAGGCAGCAGTGATGTTTGAATTGGTCTCAAAGTCCATCTGAAACTGAATGCACATCCGGCCCTAATGAGCTCTCCGAGGGGGATCTGATTCTACAACAGTAGGATGGGTGCTTAAAAAACACAGATTCACAAGGCGAATGCTAATCGTTCATCGCAGTTGCTCACCGTGTACAAATACGCTGATCCTGGAGAAGATGGTGAAAGAATGACTGCTCTTCATGGACCACCCACCTTTTAGGTTGCACGTACAGAGCTTTCTAACAAGGAATTGTGCTCAGGGTGGCACCGAGCTGGAGTCAGGGCCTTTTCAGCAAGGCTGTCTGGCTCATGGATAGCTTTCTCTTCAGGCGCCTCTTCCCAGCGCTTGTGCTGTGCTGGGCACTGGGTCGGTGAGAGGTGCGCGCTGCTTTACTCCTCCTGAGGAACAGGGTGTAATAAAAGTCAGAGCCTTTCCTGGCCGTGTGCGTGGAAATGAGACAGGCAGGAGACTGAGGAGGGCAACAAAGGACGCACTGATCCGTTCACAAATTACAGCATATTTCAGTGTTGAAGCTATGTTTTATATTTAATTAGGCAAGAGGAGATTATTTATTGCTTAAGAATGGAATACCGTGTACTATATGCTATGCAATTTCACAGAGCTGTTACTGAGGTCTGCTGCGGTTTTCCTTGAAGCTTTTAGGTGTGATTTTTAAAAGCATCATGCTGTTGTTTTATTTAGAATACTAATCTTACTAGGATATCTCTATTAAAATGCCAAATGTAAGTTAAAGGGACGCTGTCAAATGTTTTAGGCCAAAATATGACATCTCTGCCCAGAAGTATTTGAATGATCTGTATTCAGAGTTATTTGACAGGCTTGCCTCTGGATTCTTCTCTGCATCCTAATTTTTCATTTGGTACCAAGTATTTTTAAGCCACTGTTAATGTAATTCTCAAAGTAATTGGCTCCATGTAGTAAGCCAGATTTTTTCCCTGCAGGTTTTTCATGCTGGCAGCCCTGAGGTTGGCTGAAACTTGTTTGGGAGGTGGGGAATAAAAACACTGGATTATTTTTATTTAGCATTTGAGTCTTTGTGGGACCTCCTCTTCAGGTTTTCCTGCCTCAGGAGAGGAGTTTTATAGCCTTTTTGCTCTCTGGAAGAGGACTAAGAGGGGGAGCCAGGACCTGTAGTTTAAAGATGAAAAGCAAATGTTTGCTCCTCACAGAGGAGAGTATTTAAGCAGAAGAAGATTTGGTACAGGGAATACTCCACTGGTCAGGTTCAACAAGTGTTCAAAGGAGCTGTTCAGGCACAGGAGCCCCATGGTGCCACCTCAACGAGGGAGTCTGCTCCACCTGGGAGGCTGTGCAGGGAAGGCAGCGAAGAACCTGTCTTTGGTACAGAGCTTTGGTTTGATTGTCCCAGACCATTTGGCACTGGAATCATGGAAGCCTGATCTAGGGCTTGCCACAAGCGTAGGTTTGTGCAAGAGATTTCACTCGTGCACTTTGTAACTCTGTTTGTGAAGGGAAATATCTAAAATCAATCCCAAAACTGATTCAAGGGGATGTCACACCCATGGGAGAAAGAGGGCATAAAAAGTCTGCATAACTAATGGGGTGTTTTTCTGGGTGCTAGAACAAGGAAGGGTGATATTTCTTTTTGTTATGCAGAGGTTTCTGCAGAGGAAAGAATACTGTTGTTTTAAGAAAATGACAATGTTCCTTTGCTCAACATTGCTCAGTGTTGCTTTATGACAAATCGCTGCGATGCATTGCACGAGAGTGTACCACACTAAGAAGGAGCAAAGCTACAAAAGCCTGAATTGGCTCCTTTTAAAAATTGAAATTGCACTATAGTTTTAATTATACTCCATCACTTACATTGTAACTCGTTCAGAAGCATCTTTTGGTTTTAGCTGCCGAAGAATGCAAACCCCATTCACATCAAATTTCACGTTCCACGTGGGGGGAGCAGGAGATCTGTGTATGCCAGCATCTGTGCAGTTACAGAGACGTAGATGGTTGTGTACTGGAATGTTTCTTGATGCTTTTTTCCTTTTATAACCTCAGGAATTAAGAAAAATAAAATTCTATATCACTGAGAGTGTATGTCCCTTTTGTGCCACATCATAGAGAGAGCTTTGTCCCGAAGATAAATCAGGTAGATCTTATGGTTTACTTCTAAGCTGGAAGAAAAAGTTGGAAAATAAGGAAAAAATAGAGAGAAAATAAAGGTCTGTGCGTCTGGTTTGTGCTGAACGGCTGTGTGAGTCAGAGGAAGTCTTCACGTGTCACCTCTGCTCTTCCTCTTGGAGGGGGTGGAGAAAAATCTAGCTGTAGACTCAGCCCCATGTAGGCTGAGCTGCTGGGGCCACCCGAATGGGGTCAGGAGTACAAGAGACCCCACCACCATCCGTCATCACTTCTTTTTTTCTGTTGCTGCTTATTTCTGTGCCCTCATGGGAGTTTTCTGCTGCAAGAGCTCTGGGGTTTCCCTGGAATCACGTCTCAGCGATGCCCAGCGTGGGGGACAAGGGAGCTGCAAAGGTTAAGTTTTGCATTACCAAATACACGTGCAATGGCTGCACCTTGCTGTGCAACTCTGCAACAGAGGCTGTAGCTGTTGGAAGTCTGTGTGCAAATCTCCAATAGCCAATTTTCAGCCATATAGAACAATACTTCCTTGGTGCTAGGGGCAAGAAGCTCCCAGCCCTGACACTGTCTTACATGGGGTTTAGCCCGCCTGTTTCTTGCTGTGTGCCCCAGTTATTGGCCTTGGCACACCCTGCACATCTCTGCTGCCAGGGCCATGTGGAAGTGTGCAGCTGCTCTCCATTAGTCCTTGAAATGTCACTTTGTAGTCAAAATGCAAGGTTTCACAGAATCACAGAATTGCAGGGGTTGGAAGGGACCTCCAGAGATCATCGAGTCCAACCCCCCTGCCAGAGCAGGTTCCCTACAGCAGGTTGCACAGGTAGGCGTCCAGGCGGGTCTTGANGAGTAGAGGGGGAGGATCACCTCCCTCGACCTGCTGGCAATGCTCTTTTTAATGCACCCCAGGATCCCATTGGCCTTCTTGGCCACCAGGGCACACTGCTGGCTCATGGCCAACCTGTTGTCTACCAGGACCCCCAGGTCCCTCTCTGTAGAGCTCCTCTCCAGCAGGTCATCCCCCAGCCTGTACTGGTGCATGCGGTTATTCCTCCCCAGGTGCAAGACTCTACACTTGCTTTTGTTGAACCTCATCAGGTTCCTCTCTGCCCAGCTCTCCAGCCTGTCCAGGTCTTGCTGGATGGCAGCACAGCCTTCTGGCGTGTCAGCCACTCCTCCCAGCTTTGTGTCATCAGCAAACTTGCTGAGGGTGGACACTATCCCCTCATCAAGGTCATTTCAAAATTTCTATAGCCGAGGAGGGTTGGGAAAAAACAGACAGCACTCAGGGGCATGGGGACTATGGTGTCTGAGCAGTGAAATCATGGAGGCTTGGTCCAGATTGTACTTGGAAATGGTGGGTTTATGTGTGCTGAACATGCAGACTCATCAGATCAATAGTTCAGGTTTTGGGATGAATACAGCTGCACTACGTTTTTACTGTGACTTCAAGTGATGCTTGCAGCAGCTGTGGCAGCCCTTTCACCTGTCCTCTAGGCGTTTGCTCTCTGGAAGAGGCGTTCCTGTACCGCCCGTCTGTGTTTCAGGTGGGAGCAGCCGTGGATCAGACAGGTTTGTCTGCAGGAAACAAGAGTTCCTCCCCGGCTGTCCCATCACTTCCTCTCCTCACACCGCAGGCGGGTGGCTGTGATGCTACGTGACGGCCGGACAGCCGCAGACCCCCCTGGGACCTTTGTGCCATGGAACTGATTGCAATGCAGAGCTACTGCTGTGGTGGTGGTCCCCATTCCGGCACGGCTTGGCATGGTCTGGGGAAGCTAGGAGGCCGGGAAGTGGGTTCTTGGCATGCTTGTGCTCTCAGAAGCCTCCTGCCCTTTGGCCAAGACCTCGTTTTCTGTAGATGAATGTTTTCTGTATGGCGGAGGCAAAACCTGGCTTGCAGGGCCTCAGGAGCGGGCCTGCTGTGCTGGCTCTGCTCCCGCTGTGCAGGGGTGGCTGTGCCCCATTTAGCCCTGCTCAGAGGGCATGGTGCTGTATTTTAGGATCCTCCTAGCTCCCAGCTAAGAAATTAGGTGAAAGCTCATCACAAGTCCTGAGCTAGATGCTGAGCTCTCCCAGCAATGCCTTAGAGCAGCCCTGGGCCTCAGGCAAGGATCAAGCTTCTGCTCAGCAAACCCACAGAGTGACCCAGGGTTCCTCGTGCTTTAGCAGGTCATACTGCCACAACAGCATGCAGAAATTCACTGTGGCCTGATAAAACTACTTGAACTCAGCCCCAGGGACCCCAGAAGACAGAGTGCATCGTGCCCTGTCCCCAGCTCGGTGCTGGTGGAGCCGGCAGACAGCCATGGCAGCGCGCTCCAGCAAGACACTCAGGCCTTTCCTGAGGCTGTCCCACTTAATGGGTGCTGAGGGGTGAAAAGGTGAGGACGGGGCCACACGCTGACACGACGGGAGCGCCAGGCTGCAGTGGGACGCGAGGCAGGAGGCCCCTGAGGCACAGCACCTCTGACACACAGCCCTGCGGGGACCGCACAGTGCAGGCGCAGCCTGACTCAGAGTGGGACACCCATGACCGGAGCGTGACCCGGCTGCCCTGGGCCTGCTGAAAGTTCACCGCCGTGTCACCAGCCCCAGCAGTTTCACTCGCCAGCCACACGTGAGAATTTCCCAGCAGGGTTTTGCTGAGCGAAGGCGCAGCAGCATGTACCTGCACACCGAAACGCAAGTGTCCCTCATTGCCTCCCGCAGCCACTAGGCATTCGGCGGCTGAGGCTTGCACAGCTGGATTTTGGGAGGACAGCAGTTTGGGAGTGCAGCCAGGAGCAGGGTAAGTCCTCTTGCTCGAATAATTGCTATAGAGTGCTGGGGTTAGGGGTGATTTCCCAGGTGCTCGTTTCCACCCTTTCCCCTGCAGGTGGGAGCTCAGAAGGGATTTTTTAGGTGATCTGCTGTGAGTATTTGTATCTTACATGCTGTTAAAAACAGGCTGGGAAAAAACATGGCTAAAAAGACTGCCAAGGCAATTAATATCTGCATAAAAGTGGAGGTTTTGTGAGCCGTGCAGCCAGGGCTGTCACCTTCCTGTGACACCTGGGGGGACAACTCAGGGGACGGCTGCTGCCTTCACCGCTCGCCCTGCCTGCAGACCTCCCAGCCCTGGAAGTCTCACACCCCCACTGGGGTGGGTGGGCACATCATTGTACTTCAGTGTGCGTTGTGACTCTGTTGCCAGGCTTCCCTGCTTACTGGGAATTGCAAACATAAGGGAGACTGTTTGCTCCTCCTCAAACATGGGCAGAAACAGGTTGGGTGTATGGACATGAAGCTGGCGCGGGCTTGGAGGCAAAGACATCACAGTTCACCACCTTGGTATCCATTACGGTGCTTTTATTGAAGGGAATTTCAGCTTCTGCTCCATTGGAGCTCAACACAAATCGAAACACCTCCCTGACACATACCATGAAAAATGAATGCTTCCTTCACCATTAATTTAAGCAATAACAAAAAAATAAAATAAAAAAAAAAGGCCCTCAATAAATGTATATCAAACCAGAACCCCGTCTGCCCAGGTTTACTGTATGAGTTAGGAAAGCAGTGCCAAGCCCTGCGGAAAGCTGGTGTTTACCGAGATGCTTTAATGATTAACAGTCACCCAATGCCAAAGCGGATTAAAGTCGATTATTTACAAGAAAGCCTGCTGAGCACTAAAACAAGCAATGGAAGGCTCAGGGGTGCCGGGGTGGGAACTGGGGTTGCTGGCAGCCATGTGGTGCCCCTGCAGCCCCAGGCCACCCACGTCCTTATGGTGCCAATGTCGGCTCATCCACAGGCCCCAAGAAACTGGTGGGTTTGCTGCAGCACCCACCTGCATGGACATCGGCGTCCACCAGCCCCAGGAGGAGCATCTCAACCAAAATGTTGCTAACAATGGGTTTGAGACCCAATTACTCTCTGTCTTATCGGTCCTGGGCTAAATGGTCTTTGGTAACTGCTGGTTTCTTGGATCACGAGTTTGGGGTTTGGGTGCTCAGGGACAGAAAACTCAGTGCATCCAATGGCCTTGAATTTTCATTGAGAGTTGTGGCTTGTCAATGCAGAGAAACACAAGCTGCAGCAGATATGCTGCGCCTACATCACCCTACATCAAAGAGCTAAAATGCAGGAGAAGGATTTAATTCTGTAATGAGCCCAAAGATCAGGTTTCCTTTGCCTGTCCCACAAAGCAGCATTGTGTCCGCGTGTGCAGGGAGCAGCCTTCATGTTCTGAAACCAAGCAATGGCCGACAGCTGAGTTAAGGTGGAGCCAGTCTGCAGGGAGGGCCCAGCTCCCTGCTGCTGCTCACCACGGGTGGGAAGATGGCTCGTCCTGCTTCAGCCATGCCTGCTGCCGCTGCTGGGCCCACGGCTTTGCTGAGGGGCTTGCTATTTCAGGCTGTGGTTTGAGCTGCGGATGGGCTGGGTGCTGAGAGCTGCCTCAAAGATCGCTCCTATCCTCTGTCAGCTCTGTTCATGGCACGTCTGGCTCCATTTGCTATGTGGTGCTGGAGGTTTCACTTCCCTGTGTGAGCGAGGCCTGGTCTGGCCGGGCAGGGCACAGAGGAGATGCATGAAGGGCCCTCAGTGTCCATCATTGGGCTTGGACACAACCAAGGAGGCCAGCTGTCCTCTGAGGCAGTCTTTGGGGTGCAGGAAAGATGTCCAACAAGACGTGCTTGGTACCCTCAGGAGGCACTGGCTTACATGAGGACTTGGCACGAGGCAGGCACAACAGAGGAGGTCAAATGGGTGCTGAGGGTGAGCGAGTTCCTCACCCGCCGCCGCCCCAGCATGGCAAAGGACCAGCTGGAGCTGTGCTCCTGGCTGTCACCCATGGAGGAGCACTGCTCCTGGCCCCCAGGCCAGTAGCGGCAGGCGCTCTGCACCATCCTGACCAGCGCCATCCTGAAACGCTCCCCAGCAAAGACATAAAGGAAAGGGTTGAGGCAGCTGTGGAGGAAGGCGATGCTCTGGGTAACCTGCAGCCCAATGTCCAGCCTGTTGGTGGCCTGGCAGCTGTGCGCTGCCCTGGTGTACATGCTGATGGTCTTGACCAGCAAAACGATGTTGTATGGGAACTGAGAGAGAAGGAAGGCAGTGATGATCATGGTGATGATCTTCAGTGACTTCTGCTTTTGGCACCTTTTGGCTTGGAGGAGGGTGTTGATGATCAGCGTGTAGCAAATAACCATGACCAGGAGTGGGAGGAAGAAGCCTATCGTGACTTTCAGAGCCAGGACGGCAACTCTGAAGGCCATGCCAATGTTGGGCGGGTACGTCATTTTGCACACCGTCACGCCACCGACCTGCTTGCTCTGGCTGTACATGATCTCAGGGAGGCACAGGCTGACAGACGTCAGCCAGACGGTCAAGCACACGAGTTTGCTGCGCAGCAGCCGCCGTTGCTTGGAAGTTTTAGCTTTTGTTGCCTGGACAATGGTGATGTACCTGTCAAAACTGATGCAAGTCAGAAATAAGATGCAGCCGTAGAAGTTGATCTTATACATGCTGTTGACAACTTTGCACATGAAATTCCCAAAGATCCATCCATCAGAGGCAGCCTTGGCCCAGAAAGGGAGGGAGAAAAGGAGGAGCAGATCCGCGACGGCCAAGTGCAGCAGGTAGCGGTCCATCATGCTCCTCCTGAAGCGGTATTTGCAGTAGATGAGAACTACCAAGGCATTTCCCACTGTGCCCACAGAGAAGATGAGCCAGAAAAACACAGGCAAGAAGGCTCGAGCAAACTGCCAGACCTGCCTCCTGTCACACGTGAGCTCCGTGTTGTTGGTGAGGTTCCCAAAGAGGGACAGCCCTGCGCTGTCATTCCTGTAGTAATCCAGGCTGGTTTTGCCAAGGTGGGTGACCTGTGGTGAGGCACAGGGTAAATGCACATTGAGGTGGCCCAGCAGAGCATACATTCACCAGATGTGGCTTAAGATCCCCAACATCTCCCATTTTAGGTGGGAAAGTACAAAGACCACCAGCAAAACACAGTGGGTTTCAGATGGCTTGAAATGCGCCCACACCTGGGAGAAGCTTAAAATACCCAACAAAAATTTCTTATCTTCCCATCTCTTGGAAGATAAGAAAACTTTGTATTACTGCTACAGTGGGGCAGCACAATTGGCTCTTGGGAGCAGAAAATTGGTGGTAGGGGAAAGAAAAAATTGAGATTACATAGCAATGTTGGTGTGTACTCACTGTGCTTGCAAGTGCCATCTTCTGCCAATTTTCCCTCAGTAGTGAAGCGGCACCGCAATCTGGAGAGGAAAGATGGGGGCAAAACAACCGATTTGAAATGGCTTTGAAATAGAGCTTTGACTCTTCAGTTATTTTATTTTCATATAAGCCTCAGCAGGACTTTCAGCTAGCTTTCTGATCCAAAGCTTTTTAACCCTTTTAGATGTGTCTGGCCGGTAGATAAGCAAACCAAGCAGAAATTGATGCTGCTGAGATGTTTCCATTTTGCTAACAGATGGACAGAAAGGATCCTTAATGCAGAAAAGCTACTTTTAGGGCAAATTAGGGCTTCAGCTTCTCTCAGCCGCTGTGCTGATTATGTCCTTTGACTTACTGGAGTCATGGCGATTTCATTTTTAATAAGATGTACATTCCCCAGTGCACACATTAAAAAAGAAAGTCATCTGAAAGCACCATAACTTCCAAAAACTACATGAGAACAAGCAACGTGTCTCTCACAAATTGTCTAGCGACTAACGAGGAAAGGCACCTGCCTTCAGGGGTAGCCTGCAGCGTCCAACTATTTGCATCCCCTGCGCTCTGCCTGCTGCATCTCTTATCCCCAGGCTGCAGTGCCGTGCTCATTGCTGGGCCCTGCAGAGGAGCTTGTTATGCCCCCATAAGCCAGACAGTCTTTATTTTGCTGCAGATTGCTTTGTGCTAGAGTCAAGCTGCCACCACAAAATTCAGATGAGCCTGATCACACACCACCACCAAGCCCAGCCTTTCCCATAGGGACCAGCTCGCGTTCATGTGTTTTCCCTTGGGTTTCTCCCATGCACTGGCTAACAGCACTGTCCCCGGTGTTAACTGGGGCAGGAGCTGGGGCAGTCAGTGGGTCACCTCCACATCCTGCGCTCGTGTTGGCTGGGCGCTGCCCAGCGCAGGCAATTCTCGGCAAGCAGCTCCTCTCCGGGATGGCGAGAGGGCTTTCGTGCTGCCCTCTGGCCTGCATTGCCCTTCGTCCCTTTGTGTGCTCTTGGGAGGGGAGGTCTGCAGCAAATCTTCATGAGGTTTTGTAATTTGGTCAAAAAAAAATATGTAAAGCAGTCATTTTCAGATATTGAGAAATATCAGAATATCAGAAAACACCAAGAGAATATCAGAAAGCACAAATAATCGGGATCTAAGCCTTCCACTTTTCATCTCTATGCAGCCAGTTTAACGAATATGAGTTACTTAGGAATGAGGTTTGCAGCACGAGTTCTCTTCATTAGAAGAACAGCAGTCTCGGCGCAGAGTACTTGCTTAATATAGATCAAAGAAATAAAAATAGCCATCCACATGTGCTCATTGTTTTATAAATTCTCTATCAAGACAACGAGCTACATGGAGGACTATGTTGGTCCCTGGAGGATCAGGCCCAGATATCAATTTAGAATAATGCCATCCATGCCCTGATGCACAATTTCCAAAGTGCAAAACTCAAAAAATATTTTTCTTTGTCCTCTTTTCAAAGCAGACTGCCAGGGAAAGAAAATGGCCAAAGCATAGCAACGCTACTGCAGGGCTCAGAATTCACATCAGTGAAAAGATGTAGCAGGATGAAAGAACCCATCCGTGGGATGCAGAAGTAAGGAGCAGCCATCACACACAAACGGTGGTGGGCAGTGCTGCATAAACTGGTGGAAAATGCTCCGCTCCCTGTGGCACATGGCAAAGCCCCCGTCCCCGTCCCCACCTGGCTCCAGCCCCTCTGTGGCACACAGGCTCACTCATACCACAATAAATGCAGAGGCAGCCAAAAATCAACCTGGATTTGCACTGCCTGAGAGGCAAAGCATCACAAAGTCAGCATCAAGGCAGAAGGCCTTAGCAGTGTGCTAACCACAGTGGCCTCACACTGGGGTTCTGTCACTGTGCCTCTGGAGGTTGTATTAATAACAGCAATCACGGGGTTTTAGGCATAATGACCTTTCAGGTGCTCCGGTGAGCACCTGATTTTCTCCTGCAGCAGCCTCCCAGTGATTTCTTGAACACTCAAGGATTTCTTGGCACGTCCAAATCTCCCTGCAGAACGGGGAGATTTCACCAGAACTATCCGTTACCAAGCCAAACCTCAAGAAATCAGCTCTCGAGGTGCACCGTGCACTGGTGAGTGCTGCTAGCAAGATGCAGTCCCCACTCCTCATTTCCAAAATGCTGCTCTAACATCTGCTGCTAGAGCCGCCTGGTTGGGGGTCAAGGTGGGAGTGCTACAAAATGACCGCATTACTTCCTATTCCTCTTCGTTGCAATAGAAAAGATGCATGCTAACCAGGTGAGATCAAAGGCAAACGAGCTACTTTTCCAAATTAAAAAGGCAATTGGCAACACAGCTGCCTGTGTGCAGAGGAAAGCGAGCGTGCTGGAAGGGGAGGACTCACCGGGGTCGCTGCGGGGAGGTCAGCCGGGGCCCCACAGCCGCACGCCCTGCTCTGCGCATCCACCCCAGCCCCGGGCTTTGTAGGCTGTGCTGGGTGTGTGCTCCTGGACCCAGGCCCAATCAAACCTGTCAGCGGCTGTTTTCTCTGTGGTTTGCACGGTTTAGGTGGCTCAAGCACAGATAGCAATATTTTTTTCTTCTTTTTTTTTTTTTGTTGGTTTTGCTGGTAAGCTATTTCAGTAACAAAAGGGAGATCACTCTGATCAGAATTTTCTGCTCTGGTGCACCGGCCAGCACAGGGCAAACCAGGGGCTGCTGCCAGCGTGGCCACATCCCAGTGGAAAGACACATCCACTGGGGAAAAAAATCCCCCAACAAGAACCAAGAGACCCAGGGAACCACTGATGTGCCAGGGAGTAAGGAGCCAGGTCTCATCCTGCCCACTTCAAGCTGGTCCTCGGCCATGGCTCCAGAGGACGTGTCTGGGTGCTTCGGGGCAGCCTGGTGTGTGCAGGAGGGGAGCGGGGCCACCTTGTGAAACTGGGGAGGTGTAAGACTGTGGTGATGCTGGTTCCACTGCAGCCTCAGCAAAATTTCCACACCGCTGTTCAGGCTCAGCTCGTCACCAGCCAGTAACAAACAGGACAGCAACGGCTGCGACTGGCTTTGTGCCGGGCTCAGCTGTCATGGGCACCATGCGTCAGCACCGCCACCATTGTGGCTTCAGGGCCAAGCATGGCCACGGGGAAGGAGCCAGCACTGCTGGTGCCTGCCTGCTCTACAGCAAACTGCACCCCGAGGTTCCTGCGTGTCTGGGTCCTTCCTCCATTGATGGAAGGAAGGCGGCAGGGATGGGGATTTCCCACAAGCCAGCATGTGCCTCCAAGCCAGGCAAAGTGCTTGGCTGGGTTGTAACTGGAAGACGAAACCCCTCCGAGAAGCAAACAGGACCAGAGAGGTGCATCTGAGTAACTAGGACAGGAAAGCAGAGTTGGGGGAGCAGCTCTCAGCCCAGCCCAGGGCACGTGCAAGGGAAAGCGTGGGTGTGAGAGCCCTGCAGGTGCAGGCACAGGTTGCTGAGGGCTGGCTCCATGGCAGCTTCTCCTAATTCAAGCCAGATCGGCCCTGGGTGTAGCGCCAGGCAATTCAGGGTTTGAGACCAATGCTAATGGCAGCAGGATAAAGGCATGCCCATGGGTAAATCCTATGGTGCTGATTATCTTCACACCCTGCAGAATCTCCTTCTCAAACACTAGCCCTCTGAGTTTCAGTGACTTACATGATATTAAACTTAATTCTCTCCAGCAGCAAGCAATGAGTATAATTCAACCTACCCACCTCACACAGCCAGTTCGATTTTCCCCAGTGAACAGAGCATGGGCCGTAGCTAATGCTGTTGGTTATCTTTTCTCCTGCCATGTGCCATTTATTGTTATTGACAACAACAGCATTTTTGCCCACAACAGTGGGAACTGAGGCATAAAAGCACGATCATTACAAATCTTCTCACCAAATTTCTGCCGAATCGTCTCCTGTTTGCACCCTTGCTTAGTGCTGCCCACAGAGAATTAGCTTCAGACCAAATCCTGTGATTTCCCTCCAGCTCCTATCATTACGAAACTGAGCATCGCCACTTTCCTCACAAATATATTACTTTCGTGCTCATCAAAAGAACTTGAACTGTAGAATTTTTGTTTGTTTGTCTAACATAAGTGGGAAAATAAAAACCACTAGCATTTCTTACGTCTTCTTTTTAACTTTGAGGTGTTTAATTAAAGGCACAACTTGGCAAGGATTTTTGAAACTCCTGATTTAGTCCACGCAGTAGAGCCAGAATGCACTCGGCTCGAGGCGCTGATCGGGTGCTGCAGAGGTTTTGCAGAAACAGAACAGAGCTTGGGGTCACACCCTCTTCTGAGGCTGACCTCGAAGTTTCATTTTTTACAGTGAAAACTGTGCCGTGCTTACACTAAATCTGACTTGAAATACACACACCCCTCCAGAAAAAAACACTGAATTTCTCCAGAGCCCTGCTTGGTCTGCGTACAGGAGGCCATGGATGGCCTCCTGCTGAAGGAGGCACTGGCGCTCGGTGAGATCAGTGCCCTCCGGCCAGCAACCATGCCACCCTCCCAAGGAGCTTCCCATACAGCTGCAGGCCCCCGCCATGCCACCAGTGTCCTTGAGAAAGACATTGCTGTTCCCACTTGCAGCTGGCATACAGAGTCATTAAAATGACCAAGTTTGTTTGTGAGTTCAGACATAAATTTTGACTCGTTTACGCCCTGCCTGTTTTGAGGTTTTATGAGGGTACATTGTGTTTTCGTAACTTCCCCACTAACCCAGTTGCAGGTGCAAGCGCAGGCTGCATCTCTGTGCCTCTGATCCCAGATGATACTACGAGGTGGGACTCCAGAAAACCAGAAACCACTCACTCTGTCCCTTGGATGCACCAAGTTAGCGCTCACTGGGGGAACAGAGCAGACATCTCACCACCTTCACCGTCTTTTGACATAAAGCTGAGGACTTGATGTGGGAAGCCATTCCAAAGTGCCACTCACAGAAATATCCAAAAGAAAAGTTCTGACTGTCTCAGAACCCTGTTCTCACCAAAAAGTTGTCTGGCAAGAGAAGCACTTGAGCTTCCCTCTGCTGGCCCTCCCAGAAGGGCCTCGGGGCAGCCCGTTTCAGACCAGGACAGTCAGCCCAGTGTAAGCTGCCGTTGCAGGTAGCACAAGCTAGGTGATTTTTCCTATGGCTGAGGATCACTGTGCTTTATCACTCTTTCCATCTTCAGACGAGCTGAACTTTGTGGAAACGATGTCTGGGCTGCGGCTGCCAAAAGGCAGGCCTGCTATCATCACCCGCCTTCAGCACCGTCACCAAAACCAACCTTTACCATGTCCAGAAAGTCTCTGCCTTCTTTATTTTCACCCTTTAATGTGGAAATGTGAGACTCCTTGGCTGAGAACTGAGTTCAAAAGCCACCTGATGAGTCACTTTGGTTGTGACCGCTTTCTTAACACTTATTCAGAACAGCACTCCTCTGCCTCTGCCCAAACTTTTAACCCCTGAGAAGCACTTCCTAGTAGCTTAGACCACTATAATGTCAACAAGAAACAAGACAGCTTTCTGCTTAAAAATAGACCAAGTCTCAGAGAAGTAGAGCATTTAAAGGCCCAGAAGAGCATCTGTTAGGAGCCAGCTGCAGAGGTGCTGAGCAATGCCAGGGGAGCAGCAACAGCCAGCTATGGCTGCAATCTGACCAATGTCAGACATACGGATTAGGGTGAAGAGGTAGGTGCAGTCCTCTTTGTGTGCTACAAAACATCATAAAACCATTTATCTCAGTAAGGCTCCTCGCAAATCCCATGGAAGACGTGGTGGCAAAGAAAAGAGGCTTGTGATAGGATGCCCAAGGAAACACCCAGCCCTGACTCACTGGCCTGCCTCCCAGCAGTTCTATGAGGGGTGCCTCTCAGTCAGAGCAGTGCTGAGGTGGATGGAGACACCCCAGGCAACATTTTAGCTAGGAAGTATTTCCAGGAGAGAAAGTATTCAGCCTGTAAGAGACAGCATCCCCCAGCAAAGCAGGCACCACAGCTGCCAACACACGTTGTCATAGGATGCCATGAGCCACAGCGCGTCAGTGCCTTAATGCAGTTAGGGATCAGAATAACCAGAATTATGAGGTGGTTTCTTCACACCCATGGCTGTTTAAGATCTCATATCATGGAGGAAGGTACATCAAAATACTGATTTGTTGTTTGTTGTTTTTTTTCTGTCCTCTTCCTTAGATAATTATTTTCACTGGGACAGAGTACAGGTCTTTGGCTTCCCTCAGTGCTGCACCTTATCTCTTAGCCTTCATGCAAAACTCTGGAAGGTGATGTGTGCTCGAAGGGGCTTTATCCTAATTCTGATGGCCCTGTCACACCACGAAATACTGGTGGGAATTTGCCAAGGCACCTCGTGTGCTAGACGATCTTTAAAGGTCCCTTCCAACCCAAGTCATCCTAGGAGTCTGTCTTCACGTCAGCTGAATCCCTTGGTGCAGGTACGTCATGGGGTCAGCCCATGCTTCCCCCACAGCTGGCTGCCCACTCATTCTTCTTCAGAGAGCTGGATGCTGTAACCCAGATCACCAAAATAATCCATTATCTTACTTTTTGTAGTGCTACTTTTATGAGAGGTCATCACCTTCTCCCCTACCCACAGAAAGAAGTGCTTAGGAACTCCCAGATAAAAAGAGTGAGCAGTACTGAAAGTAATGTTACATCTGTGGCTGCTCTGGCTATAGGGCCAACTCATTTTGCAATTCATCACAGGTTTGACTGCATCCTCCACCCGCCCATTAAGCCACAGTGTGGTTATGAGATACAAAGCTTGTGAAACTCCCTATATTGGAGGAGAAAGAGGGGGCAGCGGGGAGGAAGAGCTCCATTAACTGATGAAGTGCTGTTTGCTATGTTCACACCACCCAGCAGACCCCCAACATATAAAATGGGCAATTTGCTTGCCAACACAGAAACCTTCCCAAAATATTGTCCCCCTGCAGGACCTTGAAAGGTGTCACTGTGGGCTAAGGAAACAGACCTTTGTTTATCGGGTCTCCAGGGGGGAGACAACAGTGTGGCATCCTCGGCACATCTATATGTGAATCTACATGTGACCATAAATATTTCTGACTGTGTAAAATTTAGCCAGCAGATTGCAGGAGGAAAACAGAAGAGCCACGTGAGACTGGATCAAGATGTGAGCTCTCCTTAGGATGCAGGATGTAGACTTGTTGCCATTTTTTGTCAACACATTTTTTTTAATACATATATAGAAACTTACTGAATGTTTCCGTCTGGGAATGGAATCGAATTTGGCATCCCACACCATCACTGTCTGCCCTGTACAGTACAGACAATTGTGAAGTAGTTTCCACTGGAAAGTCTCTGAGAAAACAAGCAACACGCTCACCATGCTAGAGAGAAGCTGTACCATTTTGACTGCAACCTCTTCACTGGCTGGCTGGCTCTGTTCCTCCCATCCCAGGCTTCGGGCACAGTTTGCTTTCTGCTCTCGCTCCGTCAGCAGCTCCTCATCTGCCCAAACAGAACCTGCAGGCTTAGTGCAGAGCCATCAATAGAAAGCAAACATGAGAATAAGAAAACAGTGCAACTACTACATCCATCTTTTCATTGCTGCAAACCAAGTTGGAAGGAAAAAAAAGAAAAAATGAAGAAAACAGACAGAGGTTGAGAAATGAAGTTTTAAATTGCGCTTATAGAAAACTTCCCCAGCATGGTAGCTTCTTTAATCAGCATAGCCATGCCTTGTGCTAAGCTGAAACAATAGGGTCAGACAGCTGCTTGTGTTGCCCTCTCTGTGGACAGCAATATTCCTGCCATGCCAACATGGCTCAAATAAGATTGCCATTTCAGCCCCAAACTTCTATAAGCATACAAAAGTTTGCATCAAAGGATGCAAACTTCCTGATTACATCAAAATCATAGTGTACAAGTGTAGAAATCTCAACAGTAGCACTTACTACTGATAAGCCGTAAGATGCTTTGCAAATACAAGGTGATTTTGATACAGGAATCTCAAAGCATTTTTAAAAATTCTGGTACGCTTCCAAACACCACCTCTGCAAGGTGCTGGAGCAGAATCATTCCTACTTTATGGAGAGAAAACTGAAGCACAGCAATTTGCTGAAGCTGACCCAGAAGACAACTGAAAGATCAAAGCATGTGAGCAGCAATTCCCCAATGCCTTGGGAGTGCACCAACAGCATGAGGGAACTGAAGCTCCCTAGGCATTACCCAATGCAGTCCATTTAATCTGCAGGCATCTTAATTCCTTGATCATAATATTTAAGAAGGTTAAAAAGTGCAACTGTGTCAGTGGACTAATGTGTTTACTATTACAATGTATTTTGAAGGCACAATCGTAATACCTAAAAAACAGATAAAACTGGTGAATTTCATACGAACTAACGTTATAAACAGATGGACTAGACTACTTAATATCTAATTTCCACCAACTTTACAAAAAGAATTGTATAACTCAATTTTTAAGCCTGTTCTACAAAGATACTGAAAAAAAATGGCATGTTAATAGATCGTTATCTATGAATAAATCCCAGTAAAAGTGATTTGTAAAGCCTAGATTTGAGTAAGACTGATTCTTTCATGTTTTCAAATGTTTCAAACTCTTTATTCCTAAGTGCTACTGTTGCTGGGAAAACAAAATATTTATTTCATTGTTGTATCTTCCATCTGGTTTTTAAGATAATTATCGCTGTGTTTTCCGTTTGCTGCTTTGGTTTTGTGTGTTTGTTTTATGGGACACAAGCAAAAATACACTTAGGAGTGTCCAGGTTTCAGTTTTAGTGAGCACTAACCATCACGTATGCATCTGTCCAACATGAAAACATTACAAACAAAGCTCCTTAATAATTTTAGTTTCTTTCATATAAGAGCTATTACTTCATATTTAAGAGCTACTAATCTTGAGGCAAGAATTCACTGTGGCTTCCCCAAGAAGAGGCTCCATCAGATCACTGGATCTCAGCCTTTGTCACACCGGAGTGGCATGAGAGAGTGAGGTAGAGAATCAGAGGTACTAGGTTTCAGCAGGATTACTTCGGCAATATAGAATCATAGAACCATCAAGGTTGGAAAAGACCTCTAAGATCATCGAGTCCAATCGTCCACCAATATTGCTGACTAAACCCTAAGCACCACATCTCCATGTTTCTTGAACATCTCCAGGGACAGTGGCTCCATCACCTGGGCAGCCTGCTCCAGTGCCTGACCACTCTTTCAGAGAAGCAGCCTTTCCCAATATCTAACCTGAACCTCCCCTGGCACAACTCGAGGCCATTACCTCTTTTCTATCGCTGTTACCTGGGAGAAGAGGCCGACCCTCACCTNCAAAATACAGAACTCAGCACTTGGTCTTGTTTAAAATTATCCCATTGGCCTTAGTGCATCAACCCAGCCTGGCCAGATCCCTCTGCAGAGCCTTCCTACCCTCAGGCAGATTGACACTTCCCCTCAACTTGGTGTCATCTGCAAACTTACTGAGGGTGCACTCAATTCCCTTGTCTAGGTCATCAATGAAGATATTAAACAGGACGGGTCCCAAATACCCAACCCTGGGGAACACCACTCATGATCTGTCACCAGCTGAATTTGACTTCATTCACCACCACTCTCAGAGCCTGGCCATCCAGCCAGTTTTTTACCCAGTGGAGAGTACACCAGATCAGATGAAATTTGCACCATGCCACGCAGTAACACGATGCAAAAATCTCAGACGGGGCTCTTAGAACTGGTTTAGCAGTTAGGAAACTCACAAATTTGTGCCTGCTTAACCTCTTTTATTATAACTTCCCATCCATTTTGCTCACCTCTACCCAAATGCTAGGATTTCTGTCCCCAGGATGCTGACACAATCAGGTGATGTGGCATAGAGCACAGTGAGCCGGGAGAGATGGAAGACTTGAAAGATTTGCTTTGGTGCATGGCAAAATCCATCAGCTGAGGGCAGGAGAGAAAGCGGGTGACAGGTCAACCTCCTGGTGACAAAACCTGGTGACAGGTCAACCTCCTGATGACAGGTCAACCTTCTTCCTAGCCACAGCCCCTCACAGCCTGATGGCTTTGTTTTCCTCAGGCATATGCTTTAACTAAGATCAAAAACACCCTGTAGGAAGATTGAAATTATGACCATTTTTGCAAAAGCTTATCACTGATGATGCTAATTGGGCAAACAGCTGTGCTTCAGCTACAGCCTCCTGATCTGGACAATGTGGGAATAGAATCTTGTTTTTGCATTGGGACTAACAAGTAAGTACAAAGTGTATTGTTGCACCTTGTAACTGAATGGAGCTCCTAAGGAGGCTGGGCCTTGGAGACTGATAAGATAGCAACATTGTTGCAAGAATGGACAATAATTAATTGAACTAGTGGAAAATTACTGACTGTGAGTATTAAGAAGAAGGTATGTCAGCGTAATTGTAAGATAGTAAGGTTGAGAAACAGACATAGGAAAAAAAAAAGAAAAGAAAGAGGAAAACCAAAGAAAAGTTAAGGGTTAGTAGTATTTGTGTTCAGTCAGCAACACTCGTTTATTTTGCCAGCATCCATTTTTAGTTGGGTTGGGTAGTTTTGTGAACCTGAAGTACTCAGCCAGTGAGGAACCAGGGCAGGAAAAGCACTCTTCAAACACCCAGATTTTGGAATGCCTGAGCCCTCCGGGCAGCAGATTCCTCACACCTTCATTAGCAGCTGAAGCTGCAGAGCGCAACTCGATTTGCACACGCCAACTCTTTCAGATGAAGACTAGCATCTTATTTTTGAACACAGAAAGAAGCCAAAAGCTCCAGAACCAGAACTTTTTTTTTTCACTTCCTGATGGTTTTAAGGAAAATAAAAGTAAAAAAATCCCAGACACACCGACCCCACTGGACCAAACCCCC
>WBMW01002545.1:203682-265187 GCA_013396635.1 Penelope pileata | reverse complement strand
CCCCCCCCCCGCTGCCGGAGCGCGCAGGCGCGGAGGCATTCGGAGGGGTAACGGCCGCCGTGAGTGACGCATGCGGGCGGCGGCCAATAGGAGCGCGGCGAGGGCGCTCGCGAGGCTTCGTTCTCCATGGCAACGGCCGCCCGCAGCCCAACGGCCCCATCCGCCTCCTGGGCAGCGGCGGCGCCATGGGGAGAGCGGGGGCTTTGCGGGAGGGGGGGGGGCGCGCCGTGGGGCTGGGGTTGGGGCTGGGGGCGGTGCTGGGCTGGTGGCCGCCTGTGGCAGGGCTCAATTGGCGGGACCGCGCCGCTCCGGCCTGCGTTCTGTATAGCTGCTTACCGCCTGAGTTGCCCTTTAACTGCATTCTGGATGCTGAGGGGTTGGCATTTGTCTGTAAAGAGTGCAAGTTTTTCGCCAAAGAAAAGTGTTTTTGCCGGCCCTGCGCTGCCCGGAGCAGCGGGATCACTGAGGATAAGGTGATCGGATTACTCGTCCTGTCGGTGTCCCCAGGACCAGCGCCACGCACTCAGCACGCAGGAGCAAATGCAGCAGTTTGTCAGCAGCAGCAGTGGCTGCAGCAGCGCGCCCAGGCCCTGCTGTGCTCCCTCTGAGCCTTGCTGCCCTCGTGCAGGGCTGGGTCTGCGCACTGGGCCATGCCTCCTTCCAAAACAGGAGCATGCGTGAGGGGCTGCTCAGCCAGGCCTGCAACGCCTTCCTCCTTCCTTTGCCCTGGAGATGTTTCTGGCAACAGGCTGATGAGAAACAGTCCGGGTGGTCAGCTGAGCTCCTGTGAGAAGGCACAAGAAGTCAGAAGTCTGAGACCACCTTATGAGACTGAATGTGTAGAAGTTGATGGGGCTGGACAATTTGCATCCTGGGGTCCTGAAAGAGCTGGCTGATATGTCTGCCAGTCCACTCTCCATCATATCTGAAAAGTCATGGTTGTCAGGCAAAGTCCCCAGTAACTGGAAAAAGGGAAACATCACTCCCATTTTTAAGAAAGAAAGGAGGACCCAGGGAACTACAGGCCGGTGAGCCTCACCTCTGTGCCTGCGAAGGTCATGGAGCAGATCCTCCTGGAAGAGATGTTAAGGCACATGCGAGATGAAGAAGTGATCCAAGACAGCCAGCACAGCCTCACCAAGGTCAGATCATGCCTGACCAATCTGGTGTCCTTCTGTGATGGAGTGACAGCATTGGCAGACAAAGGAGGGGCAACTGATGCTGTCTATCTGGACTTGTGCAAGGCCTTTGACGTGGTCCCATGCCACATCCTTGTCTCTAAATTAGAGAGAGATGGGTTTGAACTGTGGACTACTTGGTGGATAAAGCACTGGTTGGAAGGCCGCAGCCAGAAGGTCAACAGCTGTGGTCAACAGCTCTGTCCGCGTGGAGGCCGGTCACAAGTGTTGTCCCCAGGGAGTCTGTCTTTGGACTGTACCCTGGGCTCCAGGAGAAAGGAGCTGGCAGCAGGGACAGGGAGGTGATTGTCCCCCTCTGCTCTACCCTCATGAGGCCCCATCTGGAGTACTGCATCCAGGTCTGGGGCCGCCAGTATGGAAGGATGTGGAGCTGTTGAAGCAGGTCTAGAGAAGGGCCACAAACATTATCAGAGGGCTGTAGCACCTCCACTACGAAGACAGGCTGAGGGAGCCGGGTTCAGCCTGGAGAAGAGAAGGCTCCAATGAGATCTCATTGTAGCCTTCCAGTACTTGAAGGGAGCTTATAAACAGGAGAGAAATCAACTTTTTAAATCTGTAGATAGTGATAGGACAATGGGGAACGGTTTTAAACTGAAAAAGGGTGGTTTAGATTAGATGTCGGGGAAATTTTTCACTGAGATGGTGGTGAGGTGCTGAAAGAGGTTGTCCAGAGGAAGCTGTGGATGCCCCATCCCCGGAGGCATTCAGGACTGGGTTGGATGGCACCCTGGGCAGCCTGATCTAGTNGAAGGTCATGGAGCAGATCCTCCTGGAAGAGATGTTAAGGCACATGCGAGATGAAGAAGTGATCCAAGACAGCCAGCACAGCCTCACCAAGGTCAGATCATGCCTGACCAATCTGGTGTCCTTCTGTGATGGAGTGACAGCATTGGCAGACAAAGGAGGGGCAACTGATGCTGTCTATCTGGACTTGTGCAAGGCCTTTGACGTGGTCCCATGCCACATCCTTGTCTCTAAATTAGAGAGAGATGGGTTTGAACTGTGGACTACTTGGTGGATAAAGCACTGGTTGGAAGGCCGCAGCCAGAAGGTCAACAGCTGTGGTCAACAGCTCTGTCCGCGTGGAGGCCGGTCACAAGTGTTGTCCCCAGGGAGTCTGTCTTTGGACTGTACCCTGGGCTCCAGGAGAAAGGAGCTGGCAGCAGGGACAGGGAGGTGATTGTCCCCCTCTGCTCTACCCTCATGAGGCCCCATCTGGAGTACTGCATCCAGGTCTGGGGCCGCCAGTATGGAAGGATGTGGAGCTGTTGAAGCAGGTCTAGAGAAGGGCCACAAACATTATCAGAGGGCTGTAGCACCTCCACTACGAAGACAGGCTGAGGGAGCCGGGTTCAGCCTGGAGAAGAGAAGGCTCCAATGAGATCTCATTGTAGCCTTCCAGTACTTGAAGGGAGCTTATAAACAGGAGAGAAATCAACTTTTTAAATCTGTAGATAGTGATAGGACAATGGGGAACGGTTTTAAACTGAAAAAGGGTGGTTTAGATTAGATGTCGGGGAAATTTTTCACTGAGATGGTGGTGAGGTGCTGAAAGAGGTTGTCCAGAGGAAGCTGTGGATGCCCCATCCCCGGAGGCATTCAGGACTGGGTTGGATGGCACCCTGGGCAGCCTGATCTAGTGTCTGACCCAGTGGCTGGCAACCCTGCCCATGGCAGGAGGTTGGAACCAGATGGTCTTTGAGGTCCCTTGCAATTCAAGCCATTCTGTGATTCTATGAAGATTTCACATATAAACTAACAAGGAAATGTGACGTACTCTCCAGTGTATTCTTGTTAGTGCACCTTTAAAAGACACGTTATGCAGCTACGTTACACACCTGTACGTACATGTAATACAATGTCAAACCTATCCAAGAGCTTCCTCTCCCTATAGCCCTTCTGACTCCGACCCATTACAGCTGTTACCTCTGACTCATGCTCTTTCTATCTTTGATGCTGTGTGACTTTTCCGAGCACATCATTGGTCACACGTGGACTTACTTTCAAGTACTGGTGCCTGTAAGGGGAAGCACTTATGTGAGGCATATAGGAGTTACACATAAGGAAATAAGGTTATTTTTTAACATACTAGTTAATATGATAACCCCTTGAAAGCAAGCACGGAAACTACCTGAAAGGCAACTCTTGGCAATACTTAAATTCCTTTTTGCTTACTCAGTGTGTATTTAGCTGTATGCTCACATCCTTGTCCACAGGCAGAGCTCGGCCTCAATGAGCACCACCAGAATGAAGCCATCAGCTATATGCGCTTTGCTCGTTTCAAGCGTGGCCAGTGTCTCAAAACAGTGGATTCCTGCTTCCAGGACCTTAAGGACAGCAGGTACCGTGAGGGGGTTCTGTGTTACAAGTCGGAGGGAGCAAGAACAGAACCAAGTATATTGTAAACAATTGCAGGTTTAAGTGCTTCGTGGGGTGGCTTTTCTCAGTTCACATTTGTAAAGAAAGAAAGACCCAATATTTTTTCCAAATGTCACAAATCAAGTCTTTTTAAAACTAAGTTGTTCAAATTCTTAGGAATTAACGTAGAGCTAGACAGCATGGTATTTCTTTATATCTTGCTTCTGATGTATAAATTTTGTGCAAGACTGTAGTAGAAGTAGTATTTGTGATTTTAGTGTTACCAAGAGAAAATATAAATACAACAACCAATTACTAATGTCATTGTTGTGCTGACAGTGGGCGTTTTCGGAAGGACATTGCGTTATATACAAGTGATATCCAGTGTAGTGAGGTCTCTTAACAGCACAAAATTGTTATCTTTGTCGTATGTGACTCACCTTGACTTCTCTGTTCAGGCTTGTTGAGGAGACCTTCACAGTTGATGAGGTGGCAGACATGCTGGATGGGCTGCAGACTGTTGTACACAGTGAGGTGGAGTCCGAGCTCATAAATACAACTTACACCAATGTTTTACTTCTGCGCCAGCTCTTTTCACAGGCTGAGAAATGGTACCTTAAGTTACAGACAGACATCTCTGAATTGGAGAATCGGTAACGTATGTTAGGCTATCTAAAATGTCTTTCAATAATAACAGAACTTCCAAATGTTGGTTATTTACATTCATTTCCTAACCATAGAAACCTACTCTTTTCCTCTTATATCAATGACAGATTAGTTCCAAGACTGCTATCTATCTGTGAATTAGTAAGATACATGATACTTTCAAATTTGTCAGGTAGATGCTTTTGTTGGTAATGTTCATACTGGAATTAGTCAGTTAAGAGCAGGTGGTAGGATTTAATTAAAAAGTATTTGTTGTCTAAATCTGACAGTTCTAATGCATTTTCCGTACCATTGGATGACATTACCTATTGCATTTATTGCATTTGCATGGGACTCTGGGGGGAAAAAAGAGAGTTTATCATCTTTGGAAAGAGAGACAGGCAACTTGGGAAGAGTACAAGGATGTTGCCAGGATATGCAGAGACAGAATCAGAAAAGCAAAAGCCCAGCAAGGATTTAATCTGGCCATCATTGTTAAAGATAGTAAAAAGTGGTTTTACAAATACATTAACATCATGAGAAGGAGCAAGGAGAATCTCCCACCTTTATTGGATGCAGAGGGGAACATTACCACTGAACATGAGGAAAAGGCTGAGGTTCTCGATGCCACCTTCTGTCTTTAATAGTCATACCAGTAATCCTCAGGTTACTAAGGCCCCTGAGCTGGAACAGGGATGAGGAGCAGAATAAACCCTGTCTGGAGTTTATTCTGTATTAGTCTGGAGAAGAGGAGGCTCAGGGGAGACCTTATTGCTCTCTACAACTGCCTGAAAGGAGGTTGTGGTGAGGTGAGGGTCGGCCTCTTCTCCCAGGTAACAGCGATAGTAAAGAGGTAATGGCCTTGAGTTGTGCCAGGGGAGGTTCAGGTTAGATATTGGGAAAGGCTGCTTCTCTGAAAGAGTGGTCAGGCACTGGAGCAGGCTGCCCAGGTGGTGGAGCCCTGTCCCTGGAGATGTTCAAGAAACATGGAGATGTGGTACTTAGGGTTTAGTCAGCAATATTGGTGGACGATTGGACTCGATGATCTTAGAGGTCTTTTCCAACCTTGATGATTCTATGACTTCTGTACTTCTAACAAGAATCTTATATGCAGTAAAGAGCATCAGCCTGGTTAAAATGTGTTTCATAGTTTGGTTCATTTAGTAAATAAATGCCTTCCTTTACTTTTGTTTTCAAGAGAACTGTTGGAGCAGGTTGCTGAGTTTGAAAAGTCAGAATTTACATCTTCAAACAAGAAGGTAGAGTTTTATTTTAAAATATCATAATCAAACGCCATATGGAGTCATGGCAGATGTTTGGAACGATTATTTAGTGCTGTCTCTTTGTGCTTAAGGGAATAAAAAAGATATTCGAAGTAATCTTTAAAGTCTTCAAATAGTAGCATCTTACAGTTCAGCACCAAGGCTCACATTGAGTTGTCTTGGCTGTTTCCAGAATGCCAGTTCTGCGCTCTGAGCATGCCTCATAATCCTGATCCCAAAGTCTGCCAGACCAGGGATGTGTTGGAGCATCTGCTCCTGGGTTTCTTTCCCCTGGAAACTGGGATAAAACTGGAACAAGCAAATGCCCTAGGTTTTGTCCCAAGATGAGGAAAAAAGCTGAGATCCCACAAAACAGATGTATATCTCTAGCTTACCTTGTATGATTAGCAGTACAGCTTTATTTGTTTTATAGCAAAAACGTATTTAGTTAATTCATATTACATTGGAATACTTAAAATAATAATTAAAATTATTTTGACCTCTGAAAATATTTTTTGACCTACAATCAATAAGAAATATTTTTTCTCTCTTACTAACTTTTTTGTCTTTTGGTAGTTACAGCATCAGTAGTCTTTTGTAAATTCAAGTTTGCAATTCTTTTCTGAGTGTATACAGTATTTTTCTTCAACTTTAGCTGAACGTGGAGTATGTAATTTAAGAGCCAAGGTACCAGTAAAAAATTAAATTGAAATAAAAGATCAGTCATTTGCTTTGTAAAAGAAAACTGCATCGACTGTTAATAGTTATTTTACAGACTAAGTGAATACTTTTCTTCCTCCTGGATAATTTTTTAACCTTTATGATTTCTTTAGCCCAGTGCAGATCTCATTAAACCAAAACTGGCTCCAATAAACGAAGGCGAATCAGAGCTGCTGAACAAGGTAAGAATTTGTCTCCTGTTGCAGTTGTAGTTGATGACTATTCTGTGTATTCAACTGATCTGGAAAGCTGGGTAGTAGCATTTCTGTAATGTGCCTGTCACTTTTTAGATGTCAATGTAATGTAACACAGAATGTAAAGTAAAATGCTAATTAATTAATTTTGTAAAGCACCTTATATTTTTTGTGTAATGGTGGCCTCTCACACATATTGCAATATTGAACTTCCTTTGCAAAGATGTTTTGGGCTCTGTAATTACTTATTTTTCCATTTAATGAGTGAAATTAGTAGAAATCAGTACATAGTTTAAGAGGCTGGCTTTCCAACGAGGAAATAAATAAAAATTTGTGTCTGGCTGAAACAATTAGGTTATCAGACATTATCACTGTAAGTCAATCCTATTACATGCAGTCTCTTATTTATTCACTTATTTTGTTCGGAGTTTAAATTCCTCCCAAAGCAATTAAAGAATCTGGAATTTAGTCATTTTGAAAATGTCTGAGTTCCCACTACTGAAAGAATTTCAGAATAATAAAACACATTTTAGTATTTAATGTTCTTGATTGTTTTTTTTATGTATTGAACTTACTTGTTCAATTGAACTTTTTAAAAATGCCACATTTCTTACAGTACACTTTTAATGTATGGAAAGTCAAGCGATACGATGAGGAGTTGTGTTTTCTGCCTTTTAACCAACATTACCAAAATGATGTCAGGTGCAATATCTGAATCAAATTGTTTTTATCTTGTAAGATAATTAAAACATTCATCTTAGATGTGTCTCATAGCTCAGTGTAGTTATTCCTCCAAAATAAATTCAAAATGTTTCAGAAGAGATTTTTGTTGAACATGTGCCTCTATTTTCTTCAAAAATTCAAAGATTATATGGTAAATTTATTCTGACTTATAAAATATGCTTATTTCCTGTGAACAGAATGTGAGATGCAGTAACCTGATATTTGTCTCTCTCAAACAAGCACTATGATTAAATACTTAGCTGTGGGTTGATTGAAAGTTCAAGTGATTAGCAGCAATGAGATTTGCATCTCTAGACATGCAATTTGGTTTATTGAGAATCTTGATCTTCACAAGATGCTGAACGCAGTAATCCCAATTCAGGAAATACGTACTAGATTTAAGTGAGAGGTCCTACTGATTACAGAAGAACTGGAGACTTAAATTTCTTGCTGGCTGAGGCAGAAAACACAATAATTTGCAAGGTAGGCTTTAAGAAGTAATCAGTAGTCCTTATCAGCAGGGTTGTTTTGTAAGCATTTACGAGCCTGTTTACTTTCCTTGGTGTGGTGCAATCACAGAAGCAATCCCAGGTAAAGTATTAAAGGTTTAATGATAGAGAACAAAAGATATCGTACTCACAATCGCGATCTCCCACCAAGATGAGGAACAGTCAGGTCCCACACAGCGGAGATCCTCTCCCCTCAGTGGCTGGCTCTTAAATAAGCCCAGGGTAGTCCCACCCTGGGTCCACCCCTCCTGGTCGCATGGAGGGGGGCACAGGTGTTCCTTAGGCCAGCCACTGCCCTTCACCAGGTGCTCAATCACTAATCAGGCTGTGACTTCATGTTTCCCTTACACTTGGCTATGAAACTCATTTTCCTACCTGAAGGATTTGGAAAATTCAAAATGGCACAAGACTGTTCACAAACTCTTTCTTCTTTATTTACCCAAAGACAGTTGCTTGTCTCCAAGAAGAAAATGAAAAATTGAAGACCAGACTCAAGACAGTAGAAACACAGGTAAATTTCCTGTAAGCATGGATGCTTAATGCTGTTTACATATTTTAAAAAATCTAAATAAGAATTCCATGGCTATTATTTTCATGTTTTCAATTAAAATACGTTGATGAGGTTTTACATTTTCAATGTGTCGCAGGCTACAGCTGCACTGGATGAGAAGTCCAAACTAGAGAAGTCACTGAGGGATTTACAGATGATCCAGGGAGATCAAAAGGTAAATACAGCTAGGATTTGCACCCTCCTCCATGCTGTTTAACACAACTGTTGCTTGTATGTCTAAAAAGTTGGTCTGTACGGTATGTTTCTTTTCTGGCCGATAGAAAAGTTCAGGTTAGTATTGGCATGTTCCTGCTGGCATTGGCATGTTCCTGCTGGTCTGTCCGTCAGCAGTTCGTGCAATATGCTAGTTCATTTTATGACACATTTTGTGTCAGATAGACCATGATATGTTATTATCAGAAGTATTGTTCCAGGTACTTTCAGAAAATAGTATTCCAGAGCTCATGTTCTTAAGAGCTATGCCTGTATTAGCAGATACAGATTTATTTTTGTGTTTCTTCCCACTTAATCTGTTTTTTGTAATAACAATAAAACACTAATTCTTTCAAACATTTGTCACTCTTAACTAGTATCAACATAGACAAGCCAAACTTGCTTCATCTCAGTTCAGACTTTATAAACCTAAATGCTTGAAGATATGTCCTGAGCCTATATTCCTAAACATTAATTGAAGTTTTGCTGCAAATATCAATGAGCATGGGTAAGGTGACGAATGTTTGATCTTTTGTAGCTCTACTCATGTCAGTTGTCAAAGTGGTTCACCATATATTTTTACTACTTGAAGTTGTTAACATTTTCTGCAAATGTTGAATCATACATGGTGAATTTTTTGCTGCAGAAAAAAGCATAAAAAACTAGCACTCCTGTAAATTGACATGTAAATCTTTTCATGTCACATTAGTATTTTTTGTCTGTACATTTATTTTGATAATAATTAGAATTTTCTAAAGTGTGTCAATTTATAGTTAAACTTTTCACAAAACTTTTAACAAAATTAGAACACTTCTTTAATCCCATTGTTTGGAGAAACTAACTTCTTTAATTTCTGCTGTGTTTACAGACTTGAAGTTCAGTATCATAAAACATTTCCACATTAATTTTCATATTTTAATCTTGATTTCTTTTTATTTTGCTTACTAACTGGTTTTTGGTATGTACTTGTTTTTCTTAGTACTTTTTAGTTATATCTAATAACTTTCAAAATCTATATTCAGTAATACTGTTTAATAGGGAACTTGATTTATCAGTTGGGGCAAATATTTCCTTTATCTGTCTTCTTAATATTAAGGGATTTTGTTAAATCCTGGACAACAGTGCTTGTAGTTTTAAAAGACTGGAAGCAAATCTCATCCTGCTTTTCTGGTTATATATGAATTTGCCTGAATGTCAGGCTGGCCAAGTATCTGCAGCTTTCACGTTCTAATTTACTCTCTCTAATCCGTCACTGTCTTCTCCAGCTCTTTGTCTGTTACTGTGCATGTATATGTGGTTGAAACTAGCTAGTAGATCTAGTGCTAGTGTGTACAACTTTAACTAATTAATGAATGTATTAGTTATTTGGAGAAAATGCTAAATTTTGTCTGGATTCTCCTCATCTTCTTTATAAGAGGGGTGTCAATAAAAACATATGAACCCAATTGCACAGTAAGCAGTAGTTCTTAAACTCCATAGACAAATGACTGCTGAATCACAACATTGTTAAGCTCAACAGGCTTTTTTCTTTTTCTTTTTCTTTTTTCGTAGTTTAATATGGTTCCACAGACCAAGTGTGAACCACGCGGGGGGAGCAACAACTCTGGTGGATCAGTTTAGCATGAGAATTTAGAATTCTTGCATAATTAACTTCTTTCAGTGTTTCAGTTCAGAATAGATGGGGATCATTCTTCTGATCTGAAACAAATTGAACCACATGGTTCTTTCAGCATTGCAGTCTTGGACTCAGTCTCAAAATTAAAAATTAGCTTTTTCTCCGTACAGTTACCATTATCAATTGGTTTCCTACACTCAACATAGACAAAGGAGCAGAGCTTCCTTAGTTCTAGATTTTTTTCTTTTTAAGGCACCAGTGATCAAGCCTCATCCCAGTCATTATATTTTTGAGAGTTTGAACTTCAGCTTTCATCCCTAAGAGTGGTTTTTAAAATGGAATCCATAGAATAGTTACACAAGTATAATGTTTTGTTACCCAGGACCAACTGCCAGAAGAGTTTGTGTTGTTTCATCTCACAAGGAAACAGTAGAGTTGCTTCACAAGCAGCTGTGGAGGCTCTTCTAGTATCTCATCTGAGAACAGTGCAGTATCAGTACCGGGTTGATAACATGATCCTTAACAGTTTTGTCCTTCCTACAAAGCATTACACTAATGGCTTTTAAAGTAGCTGTGACATCCACTTAAAAGTACGGTATGCCATAGATACTCTAATCTTGCACAGTAACTTACTGTTTCTGTATGCTGCATGGCTTCTTGTGATATGCTTCATCATGTGGTTTCACCTGACATCTAAAGAAGGGAGACACAAGGTCTTGAAGTCTCAGCTGGGCAGAAGAGCCATTTCAGCTATCCTTAAAATGCATTTATTTACAAGTTTTTTGAAGTTAAAAATTATCCAGTGCTTTAACTAACTGTGTTGGTTAACTTTGTTAAATAACTTTGTCGGTTAAAGCACTTCTGGTTGGGGCTTTACAGGGACAGAGTGAACATCATTCATAAAAATAAAGGTGTACCCATTTATTTGGAATTTTTGCATTTGATGTTTTAAGTATTCTCTTGCATTGAACATATTTTAAATATTCTTTTGAAGATTGATGTAAACAAGGATATCACTGAACTGGAGAATAAAGTGGCAGCTTTGAAATGCCAGTTTGAGAAGACTTTGAATGATTCTACTGCAAACCAAAAATTCCTGGAAGAGAACCTGGTGACAACAAAACATGACTTGCTTAAGGTTCAGGATCAGCTGTCTGCAGCTGAGAAGGTTGGCATTTTATTGTAATGTAAAGATGACTTTTCACCTGATTAGTAAAAGCAGTCACTACAGGACACTGAGTTTACAGGGTCACATTAATGCTAGTGTATTTTTGTTATTTCATTGGAAACGTGTTGTGTGTAGAATAGCAAAACCAGAATGAACTGCATGATTATAATGAACATTTAAAAGTTGCCTGTTTGTCTGCATAGAAACTTTTGAATGAGTGTTCCCAGTCTTCAGAAGTTTTTTAGCCTGATTTCCATAGAAAATAAAACTTGTGTTTCTCTCTGTCTCTCCCAGTAATACCGTTTGAATCCACTAGCTGATTTCATCAAAGTATGAATAAGGCGTAGAACCACTATTCTGAAACGTGAGGAGGAAAAAGTCATCTTTTAAAAAGTGTGTAAGCCTGGTTTTCATAATGTGTGACTAATATGTTGGTATTATTATATAGGAATTAGAGAAGAAATTTCAGCAAACAGCTGCCTACCGCAACATGAAAGAAATTCTTACTAAGAAGAATGAACAGATAAAGGATCTACGTAGAAGGCTTTCCAAGTAAGTAGCGCCGTTCAGTCTGTCCAAACAGGATCCATATTCTGCTCCTAATGTGCTTTTATATATGCAAAACTATCCCTAAAACCTTCTTTATTTAGCCCTCTTATTCAAAAACCGGTGGTCTTCTTGTAGTAGAAGTGAAGAGTCATTTACGGCATTCCCACTTATGCTTAAAATAGGGCCAAGGAAATTTTACATGTCCTACTGGACAAAAAACCAGTAGCTATTCAAACACCTTCCCACTTTGGAAAGATAATTTTTGAACAGTGTTCCATAGAAGTCAAGGTGACGTGTCCAACAGATTGAGGTCCTAAGATGAGAAGCAGCACTCCTGTAAGATGAAGTAGCCTCCAGTAGTGTGCAGGAGACAAACTCAACATCAAGTCAACTAAAGACCCTGCAAGACTGTTCTAGGAGTGAAGGTTAGCTCTGGCTAACTTTACTGTAAGCATTTAACTTTTGCAGGAAGTTTTACTGCACTGAGCTTTGAACTCTTGCAGCCTATATTTTGGAAGGCTGAGGAAACGGAAGTAATTTTGGGTTCCATCATGTTTGACATGTACCTTTAAAATAATTGTTGTCAAATCATCATTAAGCTGGAACATAAATGCTGATAAGGTGTACCTCCATACGCCTTTCAAGGTCTTTGAGTAATGTGGGGACTACAATTTCTTCCTTAAAAAAAATTCTGGTAGCCTATTTCCTGATTCTTGAAAAGCCAATCCTCTTAAGGTGTGAGAGGTGAATGGGACTGAGCTGTGCATAAGAGGTATCAGTGTGTGTGGCAGGTAAGCGCCAAGGGCTACACAGAGATACAGAAGGGAGATGTACCAGCTGCTTTGGCGTTGTCTTATTTCTTTCACATTTCTTTATGGGAATAATAAATGGCACAGTATGTAAACAGTGTTAGGCTCATATTGGGTAAATAAGGAGACACCCTGGCCCTTATATCAGGTCGAAGACTGTCGTTCTGCCAATGACACGTGGGCTTTGGCAACACTGATGCCTCAGACCTGTTCTGTAGGAGCACAGAGGGGGAACTTCGAATTTTCTGTTAGAACTTCTGCCTCATTTTGGGACTTGTGAGTGGGTTTCTGTTCATTCCCTCACTCTTCTATTTAGTAAACTGGCCAATTTTAGTAGGAGAAAGTAGTCTGGAAAGTATATACTATAATATTGTATTGTCTGTTCCCTAAGGCTAAACTTGAATCTTGACAGGAATGCACCACTAATGGGAGTAATTCATTACTTGAGTTTCAGATTTTCTTCAGAGACAAAATGTCTTTTGGTTGTTTTCTGCTCTGTTCTGATGTTTATTTTATTTACTTAATTATTTTTTATCCTCAGGTATGAGCCAGAAGACTGATTACCAAAAGCTGACGTAGAAAGGAAATGGAGTCTGGTGTTATTTTTTAACAATTTTTGTTTAAAATGCTTTATTTTTTGCTTCTAGCATTTAAAGTATCTTCTAATTAATACTAAGGGGATGCTGAAGCTTAGTTCCTTATAAGCCTGTAGTTTATTGCTGTTAGTTTGTGTAGTCATGTTTTTAATTAACCATCAACATTCCTTGAGAAACAGCAAACAGCATTTTATTGAAGAACTGAGACAATTCTTTACAAAGAAAGGAGTTTATTTTTGTTAAGAAAAGAAAAAAGTAAGAAAAAAATAAGAAAAAAAAGAGCATTAGGTTTTTATTGATGTCTCTGAGGTGAAAACCGGAGTTGTTACATTAGTACAGTTCATGTAGCCATGAAGTTGCATTATTTGTGAAAATTGCTTGAGTAGAAGTAAAAAGTAGGAGTAAAAAAGAAAGAAACGTGCTGATTCTGTAGCATTATTTCACACTGGATATCTGATCCCTCAGCAAAACGTGACCAGTAACGTTTTGCTAGGGGGTGTTCATTAGGCAGTGAGAGAAATGTGCTTTATAGGGGAAGCACTGGGCCCTTTATTGGATAAATTGGAGCTGTGCTTTTTCACTTTAATTTATTTGAAGCAAATTTGAACATTGGAATACAGATTCTGATTTTTCTGATATTTTTGATGTTAAAATGACAATCTGGGAAAGCATAAGGAAATTGCTAATTGAGCAATTTTGTCCAGAAATGTTATTGTAGATGTTTTCACCTCCTTTCTCATTGTAACCTCACTAGAAAACAGTTTACTTCTCTCACATCTTTTGCTTGTAATTCTCTGCCTTGAATCTATCTGGCAGCCACTTAATAGTGCATTGTACTTGTTCATTTTTCTCTGTTCATATGTATGTTGTATATTACTCCAAATAAAACCATTATGTTTTAAAATATCTAATCTTTAAGGAGCTTTTTTTCTTCTTTAATAGGTATGTTTGATAGAGCTCTTTTAAATATTTGTATAAAACAGTGGCAGATCAGTAAAGAATCTTGCTAGAAATGCAAAGATAGATGTAAGTCAGGTTCATGCCAAAAGCCACATCCCATCAAGCAGCTGTAAAAAGGCATTCTAGTGGCAGGGCTGGGAAGAAGTCTTTGTGTTAGAGATGAACTGGCATTTAACGGTGCTTGTCTTGGGAGCTGGGTGGGCTGACATGGACCATTTTCCTTGCTCCTTCTCAAACGGGCAAAGCTGTTGGAATTGCTCGTGTGGTCATGCCACAGTCAGGTCTGCCACGTGAGGCTTTGTGGGATGACACGCTCCACGTGCAAGGTGTGTTAAATTGAGAACAGTATTGTTTTGATCCTTGTGCAGTCACTAACGTTATTTTCTTAATAGGGATGTACCAAAGAGCTTCCTGCCCTGTGTTTCTTCAGAGCAATTATGTTGACGCCAACATGACCACTTGTGTGGGTGAATGCTGTGTTTTCCTTTGTAACAGAACTCATTTTAACAGGAGCAGTTACTGCTCCTGAAATGGCAAGCAAAGGCTATAGAAGGGCTGCTGTTTTTTCTGGTAAGTCCTTTGCTGTTGTCTTAGCTAGAATACTGAATCTCTGTCAAGCTTTCATCATTTGCTTAAAAATCATTCCAATAGGAACGTATGTTCTCAACTTCAGTGTGTGCGTGGGTCTCAGTGAAATTAGTTGGCCAGAGGCCATCACGGCTGCTGAGTTGTTAGCATCTCCTCAAATAAGTAGGGCAAATCTTGCAGGGAACTGTGCAGTGCAAAACTGGAGCACTGGCTGTGATGGCTTGTCATGCAGATTGCCAGTTTAGTGAGCACGAGGTTAGCGTGATTGCTGTTGTTCGTGTTTTCTTGTGGTTAAGGGAAATATCTTGTTTGCAGTGCCTGATAAAAATGTATTATCTGTTTGCCTGCCAAAGGCCTGGAGCATTATACGACAGAGATTCCCTTTTTGTCAAGCTGGGCACAATATTTTGAAGATGGAGATGACGTCTGAACCTCCCCTGATCATGTAGGACATTTCTAAAACTTCTTTCTCTCCAGTGTAACTTCAGATACTGCTTTTACTAGCCTTTGTTCTTGGAAGTTCATTACACTGCTCAAATACACATCATCCACTTCTTCCACTCCAGCTGTTAACTCCCTAGTGATGTCTGAAGGGAGCGTTTAAAAAGAAAATTGCTCCATAACCAGCTGATCAGCAGGAGTCAACTCTCTTTCAAGTTGGTTGGGGTTTTTTTTGTGTGAGTTTTTTTTTTTTTGGTTGGTAGGTTTGGTTTGTTCTGTTTTTTTTTTTTTTCTTTCTTGCAAACTGAAGCGTATTTTCTATGGGAATGAAATCTAGGCAGCTCAGCTTGGCTGGTATCGAGTGTGACAGCCACCAACTAACCCTGCGTTGTAACCATGACGTGAGCACAGCAGTTGGTCATTAATAGATGAACCAGCAGTGCTGCACGCTGCCTCCCTAATGAGACAATGTATTACCCAATGTTCTTTAACTGTTCATAAAGTACTCCTTAATCTGTTTTTGACTCGTGGATAATAGGCGTTTTTTTAATATGTCACAAAATGAATATTAATATATAACCCTTAACCTGCAACTGCTTCTCTTTCAGTTGACAGACTGGTGTCAGAGCAGCTGCGACGTGCCTTGCTTTTGGGAAATGCAACACAGACCTGAAGGGCGTCACCTACAGTTTGGAGCCAAGCAGCAGGAAGTAGTGGCGAGCAGGAGGAATAACTGCGATCCTAATAAGTGCTTACAGGAGTAACTGAAATCTCCAGTGACACAAGGGACAATCAACCAACACTTGTCATGGCCTGTGCCTTGTCGAAGATCTGGTAATTCAGCTGGAGGATTTCTCCCTCCTAAAGTAAAGACAGATGGGGCTTAGAGTAGTAACTGTGAACAGTAAATCTGTACAGGAAGACACTAGAGAATGTGCTACCATACGTGGGAGCTGCTGCTGGCTTGGCTGTGTACCTGCTTTCCTTGCCTGCAGTGCTAGCAAGGAAAGGTTCTATTTGCAGAGGCTGTAGAGACTCTTCCAACGCTTCCTTGTGATTGTCATCTCACATGCTGACAGGCTGTGTTTCCATTCAGAGGGGAGTGCCTCCAGGGAGGGCAGGTACAGAACCTGCCGTGGCCCCTTCCACATCTTACTGACAAAGGAAACCCCAATGCAAGAGGTTGATTGTTTGTTTTTTTTAAATCTAGAAGACATGATCCAAAATGCTGAGAGTAGCTTAATGAAGTACAGGCCGCCACGCAGTAGTTATTCAGGAGCAGTCTATACCAGGCTTCTTGCACTGCTGCTTACTACTCCTTCCTTTATTTCCATCTCTTTCAGCAATAAAATAAAACAAAGCTTCTCTCTCACCCTTGAATCCTGGATCCCAACCTATCACTAGGACCTCAGACTCCCTTTTCTTCTGCATTTTAAGTAGCTGGCAGAGGTACTTGACTTCTTACTGTACTGGCCTTAAGAGACGCAAGCCCAGGATTTTCAGTTGGTGCCTTCACCTAAGTAATTCCAATTTTACTTCTGTGAGAAATGGGATTCGCTGCCCTGTTTGCCAGCTTCTGATCAGGTTTACATGCAGCAGTTCTCATGCTGACCCATTAGTCCCTGGCCTGCTCTGGGAATGAACTTCTATCCTTTCTCACCACTCCCTCAAACGCCACGCTCTTGAACTTGTTAGGTACAGGGGATCTTGGCAATCACTCTTTTAATGTGGCCAATCAAAAATTATTGCATATCTATCAGAGGTTTATCTCTGTCCCTCCAGATAAAGAACAGGTCCTCACCCAACCCAAAGAAAAAGAAAACTCAAAGAAGATAAGATCTTGATTACATGAGAAATAGCATCTTGATTATCTGAAGTGCATGTGGAAAGTCCTATAGCAAGAATTTGAGCTCTGTTTATGACACTGGCATTTAGGAGAGAGGCAATGATTCATTTCATTGCATCTGAACTTCTTATCTGTGCCAAGGACATCGCACCTCTTAGCCTGCACAGCCTCCCTTGTCCGTTAGTAAACAAGTTTGAAATGTAATGAGAAGGTGGTACAGAGCCAAGGAAATGTTTAACTTGATTATGCTCATCAGTAGCAATAATCTATTCACACAGAAGCATCCCAAGTGCTAGCCATATGCTATTTTTAAAGCTCTCCTTCCTGCAAGTTATTAAATGCTGCAAGTTATTTATAAATATGACTTGTAATAAGTCCCACAGGCAGCCAGGGACATTTATTTTTTAATAATTTGCAACAGTTTTCATGATGTGGGACAGTTAACTGTATCTGGAGCTTCTCAGTGGGTCCTTCAGCTTAGTGGCTGTTGGCCCTAACCTTGCCTTGGTGTTTTCCTTCCAGCAGAATTTGGCGTTACCCATGTGATGTACTTCCAGGGCGAGCTGGCACACTGCAATGCTGTGGGCAAGGCAGGCACAGCAGGGATGGTGCACAAGAAGTGCAAGCTGCCTCAAAACTGTGCACTAGGAAAGCCTGGCAAACCCTGACACTGCCCAGTGACAACCTCCATTTCTAGCAGCACTGAAAGATGGAAACTGGTTGCACTTACATGAGATGCACAAACCTCTTGCAGTCGCCTTTGAGGTTGGTTTCTCACCTCTGCCCACTGCTGGGCACTCTCATCTCTGCGAGTGCCTGATGGGGTGGCACGCAGGGGGCTGCAGGAAGCAGCTGGCTGGTGCTGGAGCAGTGAGGCTGGCAGAAGCCGAGCAGGTCTTGTTTGTAATGGGGACCTGAGAGGGGCCCAGTCCTGGCCTGAAAAAAAAGTCACATTTAGACATTTGAGGAAGGAAGCTGAGTCCTTGGACTTTTCAGCCCCTTTCTATTGCTGGAGACACTGCTGGTCACCTCTGCTGCAGTGCTGGAGCTCAAAGTGTACTTTGGCAGCAGCCCAAGCACACAGGGTTCACATCCCGGCCTGGCACCTCAGCACCTTCAGGCAACCCAGGGGCTGCCTCGGACCCTCTGCCTCCACGGTGGGCCCCATTTTCCCAGTGGCCTCTGTCTGCTTAAAAAGGTATTCTTGAGCAGAAGCCCCTCAGAGCCATTCATCTGCCGCAGGGGATCTGGGCCTGAAGAACAGCCTGGGCTACAGCTCAAGAGCTGGACTCAGCACTGGGGTCTGCCAGGGTGACAGGGACTGTTTTGGGGCCACTTGTGGAGCTGGGGCACCACCAGGGGACATGGTGGCTGCCCAAGGAGCTGTTGAGGACAACAGCCGCTTCCGATCAGAGCCAGCTCTGACAGCCGCCAAAACCAGCCCTGATGGTGCAGAAACATCATCCCCATGGTACCAGCTCCAGGCTCCCAGGGAAGGCAGCCATGTGGAGAAGCATTGCTCGCTGCCCCAAACCAAGCTGCAGCCCCACTGTTAGTTCCCTCCAGCGTGGAGTCAGCATGTGAGCCCATGAAAATCCCCGGGCTCACATCCTTCCCAGAAATGCCAGTCAAAACCCAAACAGCTATTCACCCCGAGTACCAATTTCATAGTGCTGTGTGTGTCTATAATCTATTTACCAGCATTCCTACTTCAGTATGTGCCTGTTAATAAGATTAGTAATTAAAAAGCTTGATAGGAATTGGCAAGCATGCCTCCGCCTTGCCCTCCCCTCCGGGCCGGGCTGTGCAGCACGGCGTTGGGGCTGGCAGACACCGGCGGGCCGGCGGCGGTGGCAGGATGGCTGCCCACCCTGAGAACATGGAGAAGTCCCGGCCGCTGTGGGACAACCCCTTGCAGTTTGTTTTCGCCTGCATTTCTTTCGCTGTGGGGCTGGGGAACGTGTGGAGGTTTCCGTACTTGTGTCAGATGTACGGAGGAGGTAAGTGTGGTCTGTGTTTCTTGCTTTCTGCCTCGAGGAGCAGCGCGGTAAGATGAACTCCAAAAGCGCGGTGTCCTTGTTGCTCCCACCAGGGTCCAGGGCAGAGTTTTCCTCCTCTGTGTTTCACGAGGTGAGTTCTTTGTACTGTGCAAGGAAGGGACATAAAGTACAGCTGGCTCGGGCTGTAAACCCCAGTTTTGTATTATATATTCTTTAGACGCTCACCCAACAGCTGCCCCTGTACAGCAGCACTCGTATGCTGGAAGTACAACGGAGCAGTGGGAAGGGCCGTGTTCTGTAAAAGGAATGGAGGCAGAGTGAGAGCTGTGGGTCCGCACAATATGAATTCATGGCTTGCCCCCCTGAGCCCCTCCAAAGGCATCAGAAACCAGTTCTGATCCTCGCAGGTTCACAGAGGGCTGCTTGAACACAGTGAGAAGCGGGGAGCTGCTTGCACTGATTTGATTTACGGATCTGCCGTAGCATTTCAGGGAGCTGTCGTTAACGTGTTGTCTTTTATACAAAGCCTTAGCACAGGAGGTGATAACTTGGCAGCGTTGCTGCCTCGAGATCAGCTGAAACCCCTTGATCAGCAGGAGTTCCTGTGCTAAAGCCTCGCAGGAAGCTCTGAAAACAGGGAATAAATTGGTTTGGGCTCAAACTAAATCAACCTCAACCTTTGAAAGTCTCCCTCCTAGGTCCAAACCGGAGAAAGATGATGTCTATGTCATACAGCAGCCACAGATGTTGCTCCTTAGAAATCAAGACAGTTAATTAGGTTAGTTGAAAAACAACGCTAACAAGCTCTTCTAGTACAGAACTACCTCTGGTTAACTACCACATTTGGGGGAATTTTCTGTGTATAAACTGCCCGTTTTTATGAGACATCCCAGTTTGATGCTACTGCTCATACTGCATCCATCGTCGCAGCATCGCACCCATCTCATCCACCCATTGAGAAACACGATCAGCATCTGCCTCGTTTACCTCTGCCCTGTTCCTGACTTTTCTTACTTTCAGGGAAGAAACACGCTGAGATGTTCAGGTGCTTTTTACTCGTTCTGTGCAGCAAATGTTGGCTTGTGGCGGCTTGTGGCATGCTTCTAAACGCAGGGGTGGTGGGATTTGGTTCACGGTGGTTGTTGAGATGCCAGCTCAGCGCTGGGGCTGCATCAGAGCTGCCCCGCGGGATTGGGTCAGAAAAACCCAGACAACGCCATGAGCAAAACCACAGTAGAATGAAAATTCTGCTGTATCTGAGCTTTCTTAGACATTTCTGAGAGCAGGAGTGGTGGAAGGGCTGAGTTCTGGGAGCCACCTTTGAGGCGGATGCTGTTGGGAGCAAGGGCTTCGTGTCTGACGCTGTGTCCAGCACAGGGCTCAGGTGTCCCCGCCTGCAGCCCAGCGGTGCGGGATGAGTGCTCTAACAGCCCTCCCGGCACGCGTCCTAAGGGCAGCGAAACTCTAAAAGTAGGGGCTGGGGGTTATGTGGTGTATCAATAGTGCAATAGATGGTGAAAATTCTCTGAAATGTAACCAAACCTGGGATATCTGATTAGCCGAAGACCAAACAAAACCAAGTATTTTCTGAAAAGCACGTTTTTATAAGAGTAGTTTCTCCACTAGTTCTGTCCCTTTGGTTAAATCTCCCAGTATGGTGGCAACTCCAGACAGCAGGCTTTGCCTTTCCTAATTATTTTTCACGACCTTGGAAAGTGCTGCGCTGCTTTCCAGGGGGCTGCAAAACCCACGCAGACAAAACATTGCCACAGGAACCCAAGTGCTGGCTGTGCCAGGCCCTGGGGGAGGCCGGGGGCTGCTCGCTCGGCCTCCTCCTTGCAGGGAGCAGGAGCCAGCCCGGTCCTGCCCAGCGCAGCCCTTATCACCCCTGCTGCCAACCAACGCCATCTCCGTGGGCTCTACAACCTCCAAAGGCCGATGCCGATCCCGCCGCAGGATGGGGCAAAACCCCCTCGGTTGCCTCCCTTGCAGCATAGGAAGTTACCTAACAGGCTAACAAAGGGCTTGTTAATAAAGACAGAGCCGGGAGGTAGGAAAATAATTCCCAGAATAAACCGGATTATTGCTCAGTGTTTATTTCCAGTTCTTTCTCGGCCGCCACTGGAGCCCGCTCCTCTGTGCCGCTGCACTGAGCCCATCGCGAAGAATGTTAATGCCACAGATTAAATCCTAAATAAGAGATATTTACGTAAATATTTTTGGCTGGTTGCAAAAAGAGAACCTGGAAAGGCTTCGTGAAGAAATCCCGTTTTTGACTCAGTCAGCAGCTCTTTCTAGAAGTCGAGGGGTCTGTTACCCCTTCACAGCCCCGGCCTGCGCCCTGCTCCAGCCTCCGCCGACACACAACGACAGAAATCCCAGCCCTGCCAAAAGCCCGTGGAAAATTCCTGGTCCTGGCCAGGAAACCTCCTGAAACCCCAAGAGATGTCCCTCGGGGCTGTACCGTGCTCCTGAACACACGAGGTGCTGGGACGGGAGCCAGCCACCACCACCGGGGCAATTTGGCTGCTCCGAGGGCAGCACGGTGTTTACAGGCCGTCGGTTCGCTGGACACCGTCTGTTTTCCCTTGCAGGGGGCTTTCTGATCCCGTATTTCATCATGCTGATCATGGAGGGGATGCCGCTGCTCTACATGGAGCTGGCGGTGGGGCAGCGCATGCGCAAGGGGAGCATCGGTGCCTGGAAAACAATAAGCCCCTACCTCTGCGGGGTTGGTACGTCTGTCTTTTTTTGTGTTTGCTTTTTTTAAGCTCCCGGGGAACACAGATATAATTTGTCTTTCAGAGATGGAAGCGGGCAGGACATGGGGTTCTACCAGGCTGAGCAAAGTGGCAGCCCAGGCCGGGCATTTTCCCCTCCCTTCCTGGGCATCAGGGCTGGACCTTGCTCAGGCACAGAGACCTGAGCCCTGCTGTCTTGGGGCAGGTTGCCAAAATGGAGGCCTGAAAGTCAGAACCAATCCAGCCCCAGGCCACCCATGCTGGGCACCGGCCCCACAGAGCAGCAGGACGGGGCCTCAGCTTCCCCACTGCAGCCTCATGTTTACCAGAGCCCGGTTCTTGTGGCTTTATTAAGTCATTAAATCACCCCATGGCCCAAATTATCTTGCTCACATGCACATTTTGCTGTAACAATGAACAGAGCACTCACTCTGCAGGGTGACTAAAGCGCACAGCCCAGCCCTGGTGGGAGGAGGACGCCATCTTGCCATGGCTGCTTTCCGGGCTTTGCCACTGATCGTGCTCTCTCTCCTACCCACAGGCGTTGCCAGCATAATTGTCTCCTTCTTCGTCGCCATGTATTACAACGTGATCAATGCCTGGGCCTTCTGGTACCTCTTCCACTCCTTCCAGGTGCGTGGGCACCTGGCAGCACAGCTTGGCCCCATGGAGGGACCCAGGGGCTTTGCATTGGTGCTGGACATTGCCCGGCACCAGGATGGTCTGGGCCAGTTGCTCCAGGGCAGGAGTTCAGTCCATGGGGAGAGGGTCAAAGCTAGGAGATATATTTGGCTCTAGGGGAAACGGTCAGAGAGAGTTGGTCACAGGGGAGAGGGTCAGTGCTCAGGGAGAAGGTCATTCCTGGGGGATAGGGATGGCTCCAGGGAAGATGATCAGAGAGGGTCAGCCCATGGGGAGAGGGTAATCTCCAGAGGAGAGGGTTGACCCTTGGAGGGTGAGTTGTCCCCATGAGTCACTACCAAGGGACGGTGTCAGTAAAGGTGGTGCAACACGGGGACAAGCCAGTCCCAGGGTGAGAGCCTCCCTCACCTCCATTTCCACCACTGTCCTCCCTCCCTCACAGGACCCACTGCCATGGGCCACCTGCCCCCTGAACAGCAACCGCACGGGGTATGAGGAGGAGTGCGAGAAGACATCGTCCACCCAGTACTTCTGGTACCGGCAGACCCTGAACATCTCTCCCTCGCTGGAGGTCAGCGGGGCCATGCAGTGGGAGCAGGTGCTGTGCCTGGTACTGGCCTGGCTGGTGGTCTACCTCTGCATCCTCCGCGGCACCGCGTCCACCGGCAAGGTGAGGAGCAGGCACAGATCCTGGTGGTGCTGATCTTGTGGGGAGACACCTATTCCTCGGGCTGTGCAAGAGAAAAAGAGGCCTCCTGGGCATTTTTGCCTTCTTTTTATCCGCAGTAGATCTTACAAGGTGGGGGAAAAGAAACGTTGCAGCTGAGCCTGCACTAAGAACGGAGCCGAGGGCTGTAATCCGCAAATCGCATTAGACAAACGCAGAAACCCAAGAGACTGCAAAGCAAGAGTCACCTCTTAAACTTGCTGCAGCTGGGTTTGTGGGCAAAAAGAAATGATGGAAGTAGCCAAGGTGTACTGACATTGCAGAGCAATGGAAGGGGATCCTCAGGGAGAGAAAGGGCAGCCCCGGTGCGTTCATAGCAACAGAACAGAAGAAAGGTGTATGAGGCGGGCACGAGGTTGTCCTGCCAAGGAACACCAAGCTGATGCATTTCAAGGCTTATTGCAAGGAAAGACAGATGTCTGAAGGTACAAATGTGGTGCTTCTGGGAGGAGCTGCCACCCAGCCAGGCGCAGTGTTGTCAGGCTGCTTCCCTGTTGGCAGCCAACACCAGAAGGGGATGGCATGGCTCTTGCTGAGCCCAGCCCGAGCACTCATCCCTTCCCAAGATGTTGTTTGTGAGTTAGTTTTTACACAAGTTTTTAGATGAATCATCTGGATGTACAAAGAGAGGTTGATTGGCTTCTCTCCTTTTTGCACCTGGCTCTCTGTAGGGTGGTGATTTAGCACGTAGGTTCAGGTTCAGGGGACTGATCAACAGCTTACAGAAGACAACTGAAAGATTCCTTTCATGTAAAAAGAAATCTGCGTTTCATTAAGCTAAAGTCTTTTTTACATCCAAATTAAGATATTGTCATTCCAGTTTGATTTTGACCTTTCATGAGCTCTGCTGTCCTTCCTCTTAGAGCAGATGTTGACCTTTGATGGGCAAACCAATGTTATTCCACTAAATGCAGCAGAGCTGGAGTTGTAAAAGCTGCAAATATTTTGTACTTGTTCTTAATGAGAAGACCCTGGGAACAGCAGCATAGATCTTTATTAACGATTTCCCTAAGACTCAAATCTTAAGTTAGACTTATCTGAAAATATTTGTTTAAAGGTTAGCACAGATAACAAATACAATAACGGCATTTCTTTATGCGCGCTACATGAGAAGGAGCTGATCTGCTGCAGGCAGGCTCATGTGCTCTGTAGCTCAGCGTGTTCACCCTCCTTCCCCCAGGCTGTCTACATCACTGCCTCCTTGCCATACTGCGTTCTCATCATTTTCCTCATCAGAGGACTGACGCTTCACGGAGCTGTCAATGGCCTCATTTACATGTTCACACCAAAGGTATGGAAAAATCGCCCTAAATTTTGAACCAAGTGCTATTGGTGACTGAAAGTGTGGGTTCCCAAAAGGTGGCAATGCTACCTTTCTTCATATTGAAGTTTTTCAGCAGTAGCCTGGCTGCAATGTCTGAAAACCCCCAGCTGTGGCTGCTCTGCCACCTGCAGAGAAGCACGTGCCCTCTAACGCAACCCGCAGCGTATTAGAACCATAGAATCACTCAGGTTGGAAAAGACCTCTAAGATCATCTACTCCAACCACCAACCCATCCCCACCATGCCCGCTGAACCATGTCCTTCAGTGCTGCATCTCCACACTTCTCGAACCCCTCCAGGGACGGTGACTCCACCACTTCCCAGTGCATTATCACTTTTTTGGAGAATTCTTTCCTAATATCCGAGCAGAACCTCCCCTGGTGCAACCTGAGGCCATTCCCTCTCATCCTATCACTGTTACTTGGGAGAAGAGGCCAACCCTCACCTCGCCACAACCTCCTTCCACACTGAGCAGTAACACTGCCAAAGCAATGCCCCCGAGCTGAACGGGGTGTGCAGAGGGACCCAACCCATCTCCCTTCACCCCTGGCGTGGGGACCCTCATCGCCATCACCATCCCCATCCCCACAGGCTAGAGGAGGCAGTACCGGGCACTGAGTGTACAGCTCTGCAGCTCCATCCTCTCCCTCTGGTTTTGCAGCTGGAGCAGCTGTCGAACCCCAAAACGTGGATCAGCGCCGCCACACAGATCTTCTACTCGCTGGGCCTGGGCTTCGGCAGCCTCATCGCCTACGCCAGCTACAACAACCCCAACAACAACTGCGAGCAGCACGCCATCATCGTGTCCCTCATCAACAGCGCCACGTCCATATTCGCCAGCATCGTCACCTTCTCCATCTACGGCTTCAAGGCGACGTTCAACTACGAAAGCTGCATCAACAAGTAAGAGCTGGGTGTTTGGTTTGCTTGCTTGCCAGACTCGGTGCTGCTCTAAGAAGGGGCCCTGTGTGGACCTGGGCTCTCCCCAGGCGGCACTCGTCCAACCCCTTTCCCTCGCTCGGCCCTGATGGCTCCGTCCCTAAATCCCCGCCGTCCGCCCCAGGGTGATCCTGCTGCTGATGAACACTTTTGACCTGGAGGAGGGCTCCCTGACAGCAGACAACCTCAGTGAGATGAAGGAGTACCTGATGGCCGCCCACCCGCAGGAGTACACCCAGTTGCTGCCGCAGCTTAAAAACTGCAGTTTGGAAGCCGAGTTAGACACGGTGAGGGGATGCTTTGCGCTGGTGCCCCTTTGGCTTGGCCCATGGGTGGTGGAGCTGCCCCCAGCTCACTTGTTCCCGCTTCCCGCTGGCAGGCTGTCCAGGGAACGGGGCTGGCCTTCATTGTCTACTCGGAAGCAATCAAAAACATGGAGGTGTCTCAGCTGTACTCCGTGCTGTACTTTGCCATGCTGCTGATGCTGGGCATCGGGAGCATGCTGGGCAACACTGCCGCCATCCTCACGCCCCTGACCGACAGCAAGGCCATCACCTCCCGCTTCCCCAAGGAGGTGATCTCAGGTAAGCGTCCCACCCTAAGAGCTGCTTTGCCACTGTTACCCCCACCCAGAATTCAGGGTCCTCCATGCAGAGTGGGGGGGGGCATTTAAATTCTGTCTCTCATCAGCCAGAGAACAGGGATCAGCTTGAACAGCTCAGTGACACACACACACCTGACACGGCTGCAGGGCACACCCTGCTTTCTTGGCTCTGTTGCGAGGATGTGCTGTGATTGTACAGGAGAGGATCAGCAGTTCAAGGATACGCCAGTGTGCTCACACACACGTGCAGGGTTGGTTCTTTGCCAAAGGGAAAAAAATTACCTTTCTTTTGCAGCCTTTACTCTATGGCACTTTGAGATCTTTATCAGGAGCAGAGGATGCCATATGTGCTGCCACGTTGCTCGGTGCTGAAGGACAGCCCTGACACAGGCCTTGGGGTAGAACCCAGCAGCAGGAAAGCCCTTCAGCCTTGCTCCAGCCCCCGCAGCAGCAGGCACACCCATGATAAGCGTTACACTTTCCCCATGCAGTTTGGTTTCCAGGTGTCCGTTCTGTCCACGCAGGTTTCGTGTGCTTCACCTGCTGCCTCATTGGCCTCGTGTTCACCATGGAGGCTGGCAACTACTGGTTTGACATATTCAACGACTACGCAGCCACCCTCTCGCTGCTGCTCATCGTGCTGGTAGAAATCATCGCCGTGTGCTACATCTACGGGCTCCGAAGGTAACAGCTCCACACCTCCCCTCCTCACAGCCTGACTGCGGTGCGGTGGGGGCCAGGACTGCAAATGCCACCTGGGGCCAAGCTTTGCTCCCAGGCTCTGCTCCCAGCGAGGTGAAGGGGCCCAATGGCCCCTTCCAGGACTTTGGGTCACACCTACATGGGGGCCAGCCAAAACCCGCAGCTGAAAGCGAGCTTCATCCTCAGGAAAGGTTTTGCAGGGAGAGGTGCTGGCGTTCAGGCCATCCAGAGGTGTGCCATACCTATCTCAAGCTACTGTGTTGCAGTTTGGAGTCCTCCTGGGAGCCATTTCACGTCGTTTCAACCTATCTGCTCCTGGTGAACCACTTTTCAGGCAACACCTCTTTGCTCATATTGCTCTCCCGCTCAAGGGTGCTCCCCTCTTCCCCTCCTTGCACGTTTAATTCTGTAGGAGCTTCTAAAGCCTCTCGGACCGAGGTGCTGACTGAACATGTGCAGCTGTTCTCAAGAACGTGCTGGGTTTTGTTTCTGTTTTTACACACAGATTTGAGAAAGATCTCCACACGATGATCGGGCGCAAGCTGAACTGGTACTGGAAAGTGATGTGGGCTTTCGCCAGCCCACTGCTCATTATAAGCCTCTTTATATTTTACCTCACCGACTACATCCTCACAGGAACTCTGCAGTACCAAGCGTGGGACGGCACACAGGTAAAACAGCTTTCCTTTGCTTTTTAGAAACCCTTTCATTAATTCCTTCAAGGACACAGCCCATGCTGTTCCCCAAAATGCCCTCCGAGAGCCGGCAGCTGGAATCAGTGCCGTTAGTTTGGCAGAAAGGACAACGCACTGCTTCTAGGAAAGGGACTGATTGCCCTCCATAACGCTTAGGATTCGACCCTTCGAACAGTAAAATTCTGAGTTGACCAAAACATCAACATAAAAGACAGGTGATAAGCAGAAAAACAGTTTCAAGTTGTAGTACTTAGAAGAAAATTAGTGTTACTTTCATAGAACCATAGAATCATAGAATGGTTCAGGTTGGAAGGGACCTTAGAGATCATCTTGTTCCAACCCCCCTGCCATGGGCAAGGACACCGCTCACCAGACCAGGCTGCCCACAGCCCCATCCAGCCTGGCCTTGAATACTTACAGGGAGGGGGCATCAACGACTTCTTTAACAGAACTGAGCTGCTGCTGGCTTTTGCAAACCGAACATTTTCAAAACTGCCATCGACATTTTTCTTCACGTTTTTACACATTTGTAAGAATGTGTAACTGCGTGTTTATCACACAGGAGTTACTGCTGGGCAAGCAATTACGGGCCCGTGACCTTTTGTGGAGCAGTTCCTGGCCGCAGGAGCACCCCGAGCTCCTTGTTCTTGTGTCAGCACCGACGCGGGGCCTGTGGAGGGCCTGCCCTGCTCCCCAAGCCTCAGCGGGAGCCCACCGAGATTTGCTGCAGGCCACTGCTGAGCCGCCTCATTAGGAAAAGCAGCCGAGCCAAAATCCGCTCCTTACGCTAAAGCTCATGGAGAATTTTCCCCCATTATTTTTGCAGCAGCTCTGTTCCTGTTAGCAGTGCCTGTGAGGTGGGGCAAAGGAGAGCAGTGAGGACGCTCGGGAGCTGCCAGAGCTCAGGCAGAGCCGTGCTGCCCAGCTGTCCCCCGTCTATAGACCTGTGCGGCTCTGCTGGAGGCCGGGCTGCCCTCAGGACGCAGCAAAGCACAGCCCCAACGCTGCTTCTCTCTTGCAGGGGCAGCTGGTGACCAGGGACTACCCCAGCCACGCCCTGGCGGTGATAGGGCTGCTGGTGGCCTCCTCCATCACGTGCATACCCCTGGGGGCACTGCTGGCTTTTGTGAGGAGGAGGCTGAAGAGGGAAAGAGTCTCTACCACGGCATGACAGCTGGACTTGGGAAGACCTTGCCCGCACCACCAGTGACCGAGCACTTCTGGAAGACAGCAGCAACCACCACTTGTAGCAGCTACTTAGAGATTTGAGAATCTTGGGTGCTATATTTACCAAAAAGTGCTCTCGGGAGGCCCCGCAGTGGTTCAGAAAACAAGCTCCTCTGTAACAAGACGAAGCTTTAACACGGCCTCTGTAAGAGGGGCACAAGCAGAACAGCAGCTCACCGACCGCTCTAGCTAGCACAAATTAACCAGTGGCTTTCCTTAGGCAATCCTCTCTGCTGCAGCACTGCCTCTCTGGAAGCAGGAGCCACCCCCAGGCATGTTCCTGTGCTGAAGCACTGGGAATATCCCCACCATTCCAGCAAGCCAACACCTAACCACGCGTGTTATCTGAAACGACGTCTGTATTTCCCCAAACTGAAGTTTCATGATGTGAAGGCAATAATCCCTTTCCTTCAAGGGAACGCCAGCACGATGGTGAGAGAGAAACGTGGCCAGCACTGCTTCTTTCATGTTAGTGCCCAGTAATACCGTCTATATACGAGCTGCAGCAGCTCTCATCTCCAGAAGTAAACTTCCAATTCCAGTGTGTAACTCTGTACTTTGAATTTGCTGGGGATGCACTCAACACACCCTAAAAAAGCCTGTGATAAAGCTTTACAAGCCACACCCAAACAAAAGTACACCACACCACCAGCTTTGACAAAGTTCACACCCAAGTACACTTTAATTTCAGTCACGAGATGCAACAATCCAGCAGCTCCACAGAACTCGGCCATTTGCTCACGTGAATGTTCTCTAAGGAAGGACTGTGCTGACACGTTAAGCTTTGGGTGGTAAACAGCAAAACTTTATCTATGAACTTTTAAAGAGGTGACTGAACGATGTTAGACAGGCTCACGGGACACAGGTTCGTAACAGTGCCTTCATTATTTAACCTTTAGAAGAGGGCAAGTGCCTCAATAAAACAGGGATGCATTTCAAGCATTTTCAAAGCACACCAACACAAATACATCTCTAGGGGATGAAGGGCAAAAGCTACTTTTACAGCTCTCAGGGGAGGATGAGATCCTGGAAGCCGTAACCAACGCCAACAGGACAGGCGTAGCCTGCAGCAGCCTCTGGAGACGCATGCCTCCCTCCCCAGACCGAACCAACAGAGGAAAGACAACTGTTTCACTTTTCAGTTTATTAAAAATGGATACCATAAACAAGACCTGTACAAAAAAAAAAATCCAAAATTGCCCAGAATTCGTAACGGTTGCGTGGTGAGAAGTTATCGCCTCGGGCCCCCTCTTCCTCTTCCACGGCCCCGGCCTCTTCCGCGGCCCCGGCCCCGGCCTCTTCCAGCCACTTAGCAAAGAAAGCAAAGAGGATGAATTGAGTGCGAGCTTGGAATACTTTAACTTAGATTAAAACATTCTGCTGCAAGCGTAAACACCCTGAAGTCCCATCACAGGAAAGCAGTAAGTCAGATATTAAATCCCTTAGCTCTCAGAACGTTTCAGACAGCATTTTCGTCTGCTGTGTGAGGTTTTTCAGAGCGCAGCTTCCACAGGCTGCTGCCTGCCTCTGGCTGTGCTGCAGACAGCAAGGGGCTGCAACACCACCGCTGGCTGCTTCCAGACACTGGGAGAAGGCGGGCAGAGAACTACGGTTCCTCTTCTCTGTCGGATAAAACTTTGTTTTTCAGGAATCAGCCTCTCGCCAACCATTTCCTCTGCCAGGGAGAGGCCGTGCAGTACGAAGCTCCGAAGCCCGCAGGCATTTACAGACAGGGGAAGGGCAGCACACACACCTGCGGTCCGAGGCCGCTTCAGCACCGCGAGCGATGCTCACACCCAAGGGGGTTCCTTACACCCTTTCATTAACATAAACAGATTAATTGTGACCCATTTTTAGGGTGTACACATGGATCGAAGACTGCAGATCCAAATACCTGAACATTAATCAGGGGAGAAATGGCAAGCCATGAGAATCACAGGATCACAGAATCCTTAGAGTCAGCTGGAAGGGACCTTTAAAGGCCAGCTGGTCCAACTCCCCTGCCATGTACAGGGACACCTACAGCTGCATCAGGCTGCTCAGAGCCTGGTCCAGCCTGACCTTGAATATCCCCAGGAATTATTTTAGAGCATAATTTCCTTCACTTTACCAATTTCTTTTAAAAACAGGGCAAAATCTTTACTGCCTGAAGACACGTACAGCTTTGGTGGGGTTTACTGGATATTAACTTCTAGCAGCATGGAATAAAACAGAAGCATTCCCTGTACTGCTAGGCTTGTAAGGAAAAGGGTTTATCAACAAAAAGCTGCTCACAGGGGTACAGCCCCAGCTCCCAGAGTCCTGGAGCCCCTCCCACTCAGCTCGGCAGTGGGTATCTTCATCCACACCAAGCGGGATTTCAGTTCAGCACTGCTCCCGAGCCTGTTCTGTGCTTATATACAAAGTTCCCCAGATAAACTGGGGAAACAGAGCAGACGTTTTGAGAAGAGGAACTGCAGCTCTCTGGTTTCACCCCTGAGAATGTGACAGGTTAAGACTTACTCAAGCTTAAAGACACTTTAGAACAGACGCACCAGAAGCCGTATAAATAACCTCACGTGGAAGAGAACTCTCCAGGCACACCGCAGGCAGGCAAGGCAGAGTTAGAGAGCTCAGCGTCAAACCCTGAGAGGAAAGAAATCACGAACCGACCTGCTTCTCTTTTCTTGGACTTGACTTTTGGCTCCACGTCCACCAGCAGAGTGTCGAGGGGCAAGCTGTCGGGCAGGATGAAGTACCGGATGTTGTTCCCCCGGATGCTCAGCGTCTCCAGCTGCACGGGCTCCCTGTTCTTCAGCGTCATCTTCACAGCTTTGAGATGAGTGTTCATACTGACATCCACCCCTGGAACAACAGCAGCCTCACTTCAGGGGGGAAAGCACAGAGGGTGGCCCCTTCCTGGCTATTATTAATCGCACGCATGTTTCGAGTTTTATCCTGCTCATTAACACTTCTGGATCTATGCCAGCCATTAATTAAGCCTCTATCTGGAAGAAACATCTTTTTTCTCTCTTTTTTTTTTACATTTCACTGACAAACGCCTGACGGAAGAGCCGTGTGCTGTGCAGATCTTTACCTCGGTCTCACACGGCCACGGCAGCGCTGGGAGCGCTTAAAGCGATTCCTCTGGGCAACAAATAAAACTGCCACCTGTTACAAGAGCCTGGCGTCAGCCTTTTTGCTCCTCTAAAAAGAAGGAAAGCAAACTTTTGAGCAGAAAAATATACTGGGCATTTCCCTTCTCTAAGCCCAGCCATCAGAGCAGCATTTGTTTTCTGACAAAATACATCTAACGCTAACATGATGCCTTCTACACAAACACATTAAATACAGCACTGGGAGGAACACATCCAGGGATATCCACCACCTAAAACTGGAAAAAAGTCCCCTTGGGACGCACGTATTGCTTAACAGCTCTGAAAAGCATTTAAAAAAGCCCAACAACAATCTTGATTCTGCCTCGGATTTGATCTGAAACGATGAAGATCAGAACCAGAGTAATCTTTTCTTAAGTCACACAAAATTTAGGCAAAGGATTTGCAAACACCTGCAAACCCGGTGACGGGGCTCTGCAGGAAGGAGATGTTAAGTGCATTCACACTTCTGTGCAAAGATTATTTTGTAATAGAAATAACAAGTGCCTTTCAGAGATGGGGAAAGACAGTGGGATGCTTCACCATGAAACGTGAGTACAGTACACATGAGCAAGAAGCAGGCCAGGCCCAGGGCAACCACCGTGCTGCTCGTACTCCATGTATCCTATCCTCTCCCCAAGCCGCAGGTTTTGCACAGCAGAACACACTCCTGTGCTCCCCTACACGCCCACACCCACTCGCAGGACAGCCCTCTGCCCGCAGCGGGGGACCAGGCTGGTGACACCAGGGCCCCGTCCTGCCCCGCCAGGTGCCCGCAGCCGCCCCCGCAGCTCCGGGCAGCCGGGACGGCACCCTCAGCCCCAGCAGCGCCGGTGACCGCGCGGCCGTTGCCAGGAGCGTGAGCCGGGCGGCGGGGCCGTACCTGTGATGGTGCCGTGCACCTGCGTGCCGTTCTTCAGCTCGATGGTCACGGTCTCGTGGCTCAGCTTCATCAGGAACCTGGGGGTCAGAACAGGCCGTTATTCCCGCACGGAGCCCGGGGGGTTTCTCACACGACACACGGCTCTGAAGGGAGCGTTCCCCGCTCCGCTGACTCTATCGGACACGTTCCGCGCAGCCCCGCGCCCACCGCCGCCATGGGCCCCGCGCGGAGCCATTTTGAAGCCCAGCGCCGCGGGAAGGCCCCGCTGCCGGGAGGGGCCGCGGCGGGCGGCAATCCGCCTCCATCCGCCCCGCCCGCTCACCTGACGAGCTTCATGGCGGCGGCGGGCAGCGGCGGCCGCCCCTCGGGGCAGGGAGAGCCCCCGGGCGGAGGGCCGCGAGCGCGGGGGGAGCGAGGCCTTCTCTGAACGGTCCGCGCCCAGAAAGCCCAGAGAGCCGCCGCCGCCGGCTGCGATCAATGGGCGGAAGCAGCACGGCGGAAGGGGCCGGGCCGGGCCTGCGCAGGAGCACGGGCGGGCGGGAGGCGCGGGGTCGCCATGACACAGCCGCCTCGGGGCTCCGTCAGAGACTCAGGGGAGGGGTGCGGCCAGCGAGCCGTAGGGAAACGGGCCAGCTGATAACAGGAGAGTGCTGATAACTTGTATTTTATAAATAGTTAAGCACAGAAACATCAAGAGATTTGTACATAAAGAACCCATATCTCACCCCAGCGATAGCCCATTGTTAAGTAGTTCCTCGGAGGAATCTAAAGCACAAAACACAACAGGCAGCTTCTAGAAAAGTCGGACATTTTATTGTCATGGATGAGTACACAGTTCGTGGTTCCAGGAATACAGACTGTGCAGAAAGCCCAGCTGCAGCTGCCCTCCAGCTGGGGAAGGCCAGGCCATGCCTCACACCGCAGCTCTACCAGCAGCACCTGGGGCTTGGCCTTTGCTGCAAGGCCTTCCGTTGTGTTTCCAAACCACAGCTGCAGAGATGCAGTTCCAGCCTGCAAGGCAACCAAACCCAGCTTCAGCCAGCACCTGCCCCGAGCCATGGAAGCCATTACACATCGCATCCACCATGCTGTTGTGCTGTGTCTGTCACAGAGCTCAGGCTGGAAAAGGGGCAGCTCGGGAGGCCCCAGTTAACCACCCACCCCCTGCACTGCTGCCACAGCACCCAGAAGCAGACAGACAGTGCTGCAAGCACTTATTGACAGGTTATGTTCACACAAACCCGGCGAGGCCTCCAGAAACATTTGAGGTTGAAATGAACAGATACCGACTGCAAAAACCTGTACATATTTTTCAGTCATGAGACAGTGAGGCACTGCGTTATCAGTGCTTTGTGTTTAACTTCAGTAATGACAACTGTGCTAAGTTCTAATACCCTACGCATTTCTCCCCCCCCTTTAAGTTTTATAATTGCCATCTGAATATACAGCTGTACTTACAGGAAATATTAAACAATACACAGGGCCTTAAGCAAGTTCCATGGCTGGTTCTGAACAAACCATATAAAATAAGTGACAAAATAGTTTAAAATTGGTCCTTGATTAGGATTACTTATTTTTATACAGCTTGGAAGCACTAAATTTAAAGACGCACATTTATTGTTAACCAGCACAAGTTATTTTGTAGCTTTTAAAACTTTTCTTTAAAGTGTGTTACATGGTCATGCATGAAAAGCAAGCTGCTGCTCCCAAGTGCAAACATGGAGTTAGGCTAACACTCTCCTCAGATTCTTATTCCTTTTTTTTTTTTCCTGTAAATTTCAACATAAAAAGGTACAGAGGCAGCTGACCAGCAAAACAACATGAAGTTCACTGTCTGCATTGTGACTGTTCTTAAAGTAATGGAGTACTTTGGGCCTTTAGCATCAGGAGGGTTCCATACACACTGCAAAGGAGTTTTACATTCTTTGATTTCATTTACATCTTAGAAAGAAAAAAAAAAATACCTATTTTAACACGCTAACTAATGAATCATCATCTGGAGACTGTAGTACTGAAACAGTGCAAGACATCTGCAACTTCAGGAGCATCCAATTACGCCGCCCTTTCACCCCCACAATGATTAGTAGAATATTGCATCAGCCCTAGGTAACACAGGACAGAAAGCTCATTTTGGAGGAGCGTTAAGATTCAGATTCTTTATATTTGGTGAAAAACCCCCACACACATGCACAAAGGACTCGTTGACGTAGACTTTATCATGGCAAAAGTAATCCGCTATGAGCCTTGGAACCAGACTTCCTGTTGTTATGAAGCCCTGTTTGTTCAGAGAACATGACTAGAAGCTCCACTATCACTGCTTCAACGTGTAGGTGTTTTGACACAGCGTCAGAGCTCTCTCCTGCCAAGCCAGACAATGAGAATTCAGCCAAAACTGCCCACAGGGACAACGAGCTTAAGCAGTCTACTTACACCCAGAAACCAACAGGTTGTCTTTATCTTTGAATTATCTCAGTAAAGTAGGTAGAGGCCCCTCACTGATGCAATATTCCGAAGACCATTGCAGCTAAGACTGTTTCTCTCCCCCAGTGCTGCCAAGGAAGAATGTTCATAGGACCACTATTCGGTGTGGAAAGCAGGTCAGTAGAGACTCCAGGTGTGGCTTGAGGAATCCTCAGTACCAAGCCGCTTTCCACACACACAAGTTCAGTCCATCTTCTCTTTCTGCACCAGCTTGGGTGCATCTACAAAATCCTTGCCATTGTAGAGGATGATAGCAAAAGTTCCAAAGCTTGCAGTTCCCCAGAAGAGCACATAGGCCAGTGTCTCAGTCCACGTGTCACCTGTCAAGTCAGACAAACAGAGTTCATCATCTCCACCTATCACAGAATCTAGGCACAACAATACTATTTCAAACCCTCCCATAGACATCACATGAAGTTAAGAGCAATTTGTAGGTACCAGGGTCTGTCTTATACCATTTGGTATGTCCTTACCTAGAAGCTGACAAGACAAAGTTGCTTGTTTGTGAACTAGCATTGTTTGCCACACGGTTCTCAGAGCTCTTTAAACACTCTACACTATAGGAGGACAGACTCACTAACATTAGTAAATTTAAGGGAAAAAGCAGGAAGCAAACCCTTCAATTCCCAGCACAGGTGTAGATTAGAGGGGGGCATCAATCAGATCAAGCTTTGTCTGACTTTTCTGAACTGCCTTTGTGCCAAAAAACTCTACTCAGGTAGAACTAAATTTGGGGGCAATAAGGTGCAACTTACCAGCCATTAGCAAACAAATAATGCACATGGAGAAAGCAACCACCATAATAATAGGCAACTGGGGAAGAAAAAAAAAAAATAGTTACATGATATCATAGCACATATTCCTTAAATCCCTTGAAACTAGGATGTACTGCAAAGCTATTTCCTTGCTTTGCCATCAAGTTACTTCAGCTGCTGACTGCAGGTACCACTGTAAAATTTTGGATAGTTCCAAAATTTGCAAGTGTGCTCAGTGACATTCAGAATTAAAATATATCTTCTGTATATAAGAGATGTGAAGGGTTTTTTTTTTTTGATAGCTAGTGTACACTTAAAGCCCAACAACCAGTTAAACCCTTAATGTCCCCAACTTCCATTTTTATACATAGAAAGGGAAGGGGAAGATTTTCTTTGTGTTACAGTCTATGCTCCTGCATGAAGTATGAGATCCTCACAAGCTTCTTCTGCAGGAACAAATAGTCATTGCTGGTGACTAGCAGATTTTCTCCCTTTCCACTTGATGAAGCAGGTTTTAAAAAAGCAAGGACACTCCACTTTCTGTCAAAAGAATGGTCTGGGTTTAGTCCTACAAGCAGGTATCACAAACAACCAGATTATAGGGACACCCTGTTACCAAGCAGATAATTTCTAGTTAGCCTTATTGACACAAGTGACTAAAAAGGCTCCATGTGCTTGCAGAAACATGACTGAAGTCTCCATACTCACAGCTAAGAACTTCCAATCTTTCTTGACATGTAGAGGACTAGCAGAGTCTACTTCATCCACTGAATAATTTCCAAGAAAGAGATCAATAGCATCCTGAAAGAGAAAGAGTTTAAATGTGCAGCAGTATGTATCAAATACATTTTTCCATGGTTGAAAGCCCAACTTACTTGTCTAAATCCATCAGAAAAGTTATTTTTGTAGTAACGTATTAGTGAGTTCCAGCCATCCATTATTAGGCCCCACTGAGTCCTCTTCCCAGTTCTGCAAGAAGTTTGGAAAAAATTTTATTGTAAGTTTATGCATTCAGGATGAGAATTCCATATTTACTCCTTCCATTGTTCAGGTGTGTTATGTTTAATGAATACCAGCACATCCACACGATTATCTAGCACTGCCTCTGCGCTAACACCACACACGTGTAACAAAAAGAATCACACTTCTCTCCTTCCCACGATACAAACATACCTTGAAGAGGCACATTCCTTTTTATTTCTAGATAGCCTTTTTTCCTTTCTGTAAATTCTAGTCTCACATTTCACTCACTGAATGAAACTACTGCAAAAGTTGTTAATGGCCTAAGCCCCAAATAAATGAACTTTTCAGATACAAAGACCGAAAGAAAGCCCCAAATGTGCACAAAAACCCAGAAGGCCTTTAAAGGAAAGGCTGACTTGCCTTGTGTAATCTGTCTTTAAGGCACCAGTTCCAGCATATTGTTTGGCACAAGCATTAGCATTATCAGCCCATGCTGTGAACAGGAAAAAGAGAAGATTAAGGAAGTTATGTACTGTGTTTGGAAAAGTGTTTTTTTTTTTTTTTTTTTAAAAAAAACCTCTATGAGCAGCATACCGTTTTTGTAGATTTTCTCAAAGTCTGCTTGCTCCTCAATTCTCTGTCCAACATGCAGAACACCTAGCCTCTGAAACAAAGCACATTGAAGCTCACTAGTAATTCATTAGACACATTAGGATCTGCTTTCAGAAAAAGCTATATGCAATGAACTAGAATCTGGCCAGTGCATTTCAAGGAAGCGTTACGGTAATTCAAGAATATAAACTCTTTACTGAAGCGTTAAATAACATTTCAGTTTTAAAAAGAAAGACTTTCTCCTCTTAGAGCTTGTTAAAGAAGAATCAAGTATTTACCTGAAGCTGGGCTTGAAGAGATCGGCGTGCTAACAAGCTCTGGATCACATTTGTCCTGTCGAGGCAGTCCATGCAGTTACTGCGGAATGTTCCCTCCTGCTGAGTCACAATTTTACCATCCGAATCCACTAGAAAATAACTAAAACATACAATCCCCCTAAGTATTTATACATGTTAACAAGTAAATATTCCAGCAGCCAAACCACCGTTCTCTAGAGCATATGAAGAGCTGTTAGCCATGTCCTTGAGATGTAGTGCCTTCCTGAAGCCTTCCCTATGTGCCAGCAGGAAGAGCAGCTTCTAGTGCAGCAACAGGGACTTAAGTCTATTTTCATGGTTACCATGATCGTTAGCAGAGTGTAAACAGCAAAGGAACCAGACTTGGACCTGTACACCTGATTGTCAGCTTTGATCCCATTACCATCACACAGAGCAATATAAACTGTCAGGAACACTTCCTCCAGAAAGTTACTCTAATCTCTAAGGCAACTGCTGGAAGTCTGCTACCATCAGCTCTCCTCCTCCTCTCTGTTGTACAAGCATCTGGGGGAACATCTTGTTCCCCCTTACAACTACATATGCTAATCATTACCTCCATCTTTTTAATCAACTGAGCCATACGGTTTTTTCCCCTCCAGAGTAATTAGTATTAAACAGCTCGTTTTAAATACTGAATGGCATGCAAATATTCTGCTAACTGAGCTGGTGAAACAAATACGCCAATGAGCAGTTGGATGCAGGCCTTGTCCTGCCATAGCATTAAACTTCCTGATGCCTAAAGATCTACAGATCACACTCTGCAGATTAATTTACTTCACTATGTTATTATGAACTCTGAATTTGGACTAGCATATGATCCACTGTTACTGTGCAGCATTTTAAGACAAAATCAGACTGAAGACACATACAGTGGTAAACAATCCAGAGCCTGACTTAGAAGCAGATGTATTTACTTTTATCAACCTTGTGTTAACAAGATCTGGTTTTGTAATTCTTTGAGAGTTAGTTCTGTTAACCTGTTTTATACTATTGAATGATTAAAGGAGAGTTTACACCTATGAAATCTCTACTTTGCCCTCTTCTCCCAAGTTTTGCTTAGAACTGACATTAGCATCATCAGCATAGCTGAAGAGCAGACACAGCTAATGACAGATTAAGTGATGCATCTCCTATAACTGCTCTTAAAAAATCATTTTAAAGAGAAACAGAAGAACAAATCTTCTGCCCGATCTGTCACAACTGGATTCAATCTGCAGAAGATAGAGTGTATACCTCTCCCAGGGGTGCAGAATTATTTAAGAGAATCAATCTGTATTTTCATAGTTTTTCTGTTACCATTTAACCGTTCACACAAGGTGAAATAAAACAAGGCACAACAGAATGAACCTCATCTTGAGGAAAAACCTCCATTTCTGAATATCTCATTTTTAATAGACGCACGGCTTCGTTTTTTCATTTCCAGGAAACTTGTTTCTTTTGTAAGCCTCCAACAGCAGTTGACAAACATGTGATATGATCCTCAGCATCCACTCCAATAAGAATCCTTGCTGAATAAGAAGCCTACATACTTCAAATAAAGAAGTGTTCTGAAACTATTGTATAGTTCTGCTTTTCAGACAGCTTTGGGGCTTTTCTTTGGTGGTGGGGAGACCGTATTCACTATCACATGATTAATTCATGTTATTCTGACAGTCTTCATTACAGGCAAGAGATCAACTGCTGTTCTAGTCTGCAGCTTGCCATCTTTTTCTGGCTAAGCTACACCACTGCCAGTTCTGTAACATCCCTGAAGCACATAGGCTAACACAAGATCCTGACAACAGGTGGGAAGCAAGCAGAAAAGCAGAACAAAGTAAACAGTGGCCCTATCAATCTATACATCTACAAGCAGTAAAGACCAAAAAGTGCTTAAAACAACACGTTCATGAGAGTATACACAGACTTCAGTTGATTTGGACACTTGATTCACAAGGAACTAAGTTCTTGTTTTTAGTCATGGAAAAGTAAGCTCCTTTTGTCAGGAAGGTCTAACCCTCAGTGCTAGCACAAAGGTTTGGTACCACTAACAACATGCATTTGAGACGTAAAACACTTTCAGAAAGAACACGGCTGGAGCCAGGGGAGCACCAAGTGTTTGACACCAGGGAGCAGAACAGTTTGCTATCAACATATGGAATTACTCTTGGATGTAAAAGATAACACTGAATGAGACATCTTGTTACAACTTTGCAGTTGCATGCACACTGTTTTCTTCAAACTAGTTACCCAAAGGGACAAAGGCAGTTCATGAGACCCAACACAGGGCTGCTGTGTTTCTCAGAACCACTTTACTGGGACATATTTTACATTATTACTCTATATTTTACATACTAACAGATCTTTAGCCTTGCACCTGGTAACAGCAAAAAGGAGATTCAGAAGCACTAATGCATATGAATGCATCTTTTACAATCATCCAAGTGTTTTTGTGTGCCTTAACTCAAGGCAATAGGAGAAAACAGGGTCATTTTAATAATGCTTAAGTAAGAGAAGCACCAAGCCTTACCTAAACTCATCCTGCTGTTCTGCTAGTCGATCCACCAAAATCTGAAGCCGATCCCACCTCATCCGACTGCATTCTTTATGGAAGTCAAATGCCACGTATCTGTTCAGAGAAAGAAGCATCTTCTCAGACTACATACATACTGCAGTGAAGGTCTCAAAAATGCACAGAGAAGGGCTGATCTGCAGAACGAGGCAGTTGCAGAATTTATATCAGGGGATTTTGTCAGTGCTCTAATCTTCCCCTGGCTGTGCCTTTAGCATGCACGGTGATAGCTTTTATGTTTCTTTACGAGCTGCCATTAGAATGAGTAACTAGTGCTTCCTCAGACTAAGTTCTGGCTAGTATATTTCCACCAAAAAGCACGTAAGCAAAGAAATGCATCTGATTTCATCTGTGTCATGACCATGACCCTTGACCTCCCTCCTTTGTTCTGTTTGTCTCACCTTCTCTTCACAGTCTCGCTTCTGCTTAGAACTTAAGCTCTGAGGGAGGGGCACTGGTTATATCCAGGTAACTTCATAGAACTAAAACACTAACAAATCAGCTATTTAATAAAAGGCCTCAAAACCACTGACCACTGTCTCAGACGCAAAGCTCAGCTTTTAAACTCAAAAGTATCATCTCACTTCGCATGTACCTGACCATTCCATTTGCCATGCTGTTCACCATCTCTGCAAACGTCTGCTCTAGAGGCAGCTCTGAACCCTTTTGGTTAACCTGGAAAGAAAGGAGAAAAAAGACAGCATTACTTGTAAGTCTGCTTGAAAGAAGAGCAGCTTTCTCAAGAACAACAAGCAAAAGCATACCAAGTTCACGATCATTTGCTTTCCATAGCTGATTATTTGCGAGTCAAAATGTCTTTGGAAGCCATCCATCTGGAAAAGAAAGGAAACAATGACAGATTTAAGATCTCATCCACAAGAAACCCCACAATCATTCTATACCACATAGGCAGTTTTATAGCTAAGAAAGCATTTGTTGTTCTCCACTGTGTTAACATACTTCTGCTTCCACCCCTCTCCACACACCATTCAGCTCTCTTTAAACAAGGCACAGTTAAGTATTTTTCAATTAGTAAAACCACTGCAAACAAGAACCGAAGAGAAAAATACTATCCCCCCTTCAACCTTGGATACTTTCAAGCTCTGAACTCCTCCCATGGAGTACAAGGCTTCTCACTGCTACTTAAAACCTCAATCCAATTATTGCTGATCTTTGTTCTTCTGATGGTCTGTCACCCTATCACATCTACACAAGCGCAGAAATACAGTCAAACCCCAAGACACAACAAACACTCACATACATGGTTTACTGACTTGCTGATCTGCGGCTTTGGTTTATACTTGAGGTTTGGTCTTTGAGACCAGAAAAAAGGAATTGATCCACGGGTCTGAAAAAGAAAGTAAATAGCTTTAACCAATAGAACTTAAACTCACTGGCCATTTAATCAGACTGGTTTAGTTAACTTGTATGTGTGTTTTTTTTTTTTTTAAATACATTGAAATAACACAGATTTATCTATATATGCACACCCTAAACCATTCAGCATTCATACGCTGACTTTACCTGAACGAATGATGCTTTGCTCCCCTTGTAATGCACAACTTGTTCTGTTTCAACAAAGTTAGCTGCGTGCCCTTCTGAATCGATACCTAAGAGGATACAAGCGTTGTTAACCAGCTCGGAGCACTGCAGAACAGCAGCAAGGTATCAAAAGGCTTCCTGCCCTCCCCTTCCAAGCACTCAAAGCAAGCACAAGGACACCAGAACTGCCAGAAGATGGTAAGTTAAAAATGCCTTGGGCAGAAGTTTAACACGATCTGTATCAAATTTAGTTACCGAAGAACCACAGTTGTGCTTATCACATTTTGATCATTATAGCCCTGATTACAGTCCTAGAAATTCAGTACTTGAATAGAAAATAAAACAAGTGCTTTGACACAAATAACCACAATTCAACAGCAAAGGTACTGCAGAAACTGACTTATTTCTTCCAAAGCACGTATTATTGGGACTCATACAGAACAAGTAGTGATTTCAATCTATTTCCTTGCCTACTTTTTAACCTGAAATAATTGGAGAACATCACTATTGAGGGCTCCCCAGCAGCACTGAGTGTGCTCTTAGTTTAGGTTGCTGCTAGGCCAGAAAGGCTACTGCATGCTCATGTTTAACCCCAACCTGAACAGTAAGGCAGTAAAACTCTCCTGCAGAACTTCTGCAGTACTCTCTGTGAGGAATAGCAAATAATCAGTTATCTTTTCTTAAAGAAAGAAAACATTTCCCTTTATCATACAGGTTACCAGTATATTCTTTGGAGCAAGGTACTTTCGATATAAACTGTTCCTACACACATTTAGCATTTCAATCATTGTACAGCAATTGCTCTTAAAGGAAAGATGCATGCATAGGTTGAATCTGCATTATTTTTAAAGCAAATCCATTTGCTGCTTTACCTCTCACGTAATAGCGTACACCAGCCCTGAAACAGCTTCTTCTGGAAATGAGCAGCCAGTCAAAACACTTGCCATTAATGGAACAAGAGTGCATAGTGATAACTGATGAACAACAATAAGGAAAAAAGCCACACTTCTTACACATCAAGCAATAAATAGTCCACATCAAGGAACCAAGTGATCGCAGTCAAAGAAACCTGCGAACATTCCCCACATCAGTGACAGCCACCAAACTTGAAAGTACCTTTCCAGTAGTATCTCAGAAGACAAGATGTAGGGGATGACACCGATGAATATGCATTAAAACTGCTGTAACTTTCAGGAAGTGGGACTCTACAGAAGATTATCAGGCCTTAGGGTCCTATGTATATCAATGAATTGATTGATTTCTGAAGTTCTCATCCATAATTCTATTAAACTATGAGTGGATGGATACAGCAATCTTAACAGTTCCTTGCCCCTATTGCTTTTAATGAAAAGGACCACTCAAACTTTCCTCCAGCCTTTTAGAGAGCTATCTCAGGCTATTAAACCTTGCACCTCTAAGCACAACATAGATCACACTTAGATATTTCAGAAGTACAAGCAACATAGACTGGCTTTCAAATCCACACACACACAAAATTAAGAACGTACACCCAGTTTTTAGTAGGAGCTTCTTATGGATGTAGGAGTATCTAGCCTGAGCAGAAAAGTGGCAAATATACCTGTGATATACCTATCATTTGCCTATGACCTGTGACAAAACCTAAGCAATGAAGAAGCAGGGGTCATTAACAACTACTGTTCAGTTCTGGATTCTTGTTCTGTGCTGTTTTTAACACCCTTTGTTTGGATTATGCTAAGTTACACAGTCCAACAGAGAGCAGCGTTCCTCAGTGATAATTTCTCTGGGTAGATCCACAGGTTTTCATCCTCGTCATTAACAACCAAAACCTACGACTTTAAAAAAACACAAGACAAAATTGGCAATTTCTGCCAGCAGCAGCATTGGCATACTGTATTGGAAGCAATCAATAGAAACTCACACTAACGTGAATCCTTCTTGGAACAAAGGGAAGGCTATAAAGCTTAAACAACTTCAAGTACTTCTACAAGTGGAATGTCTGCAGATAGTTCTGTGAGCTGAGAGCTACCAGAAACAAATTTAGAACCTCTCCACTTCTAGATATTAAGACATTTAAATTTTAAGGAGTAATTTAAATTAATCCAGACTAAAAGCAGGACTTTGAATACCATAAACGATAAAATATACCACTAGTCTCTTCTCTTCAAAATTGTCTTCTCCTGTAAGATTCCTTTTTTGTTTGCTTTGGTAAGGAAGTCAGGGTTTGATATTATAATGAGAAGAGGAATAAAGTTAGAGTAAGTATTTTGCATAAACTGGGGAGTCCTGCATATGTTTGAAGAGGCTGAAATTTGGCATTTTTGCTTTTTTATTGCCAGCTTCTAAGAAAGATGTCTTATTCCTAAAACGTGAGGCAATTGCCATGTTTCCCTGACCAAGAATTCTTCCACAGTTGCTTCTTCCAAAGCATTTTACTCTAAGAGCATAATCCAATAATTGGCTCATTTGTATCTGTAACTTGTCCCAACTTCAGTGAAAACTTGCTGTTGGCTACGTATCACACACACACTAAAGAGGAAAAGACATACCTTACTATTCTTTGCAGGTGTGGTGGATTTTTTGGAGGGGGGCAGGCTGAGGAGGAGGAAGGAACAGCAGCAAGTCTCAAATGTTACAGCTAGTTTAGACTTCAGTTGATTAAAGTCTCCATTACCCAAGTTAGTCCATTATTTCTCATCACTGCAAGACTAGAGCCCCACTCAAGACAGCTGATACGTAGGTTTATACAGAAAAATTGGAGTTTAAGGAATTAGCTTGCAGCAGTACTATGACAGTTCTGCTTAAGGCTCTCCCTAGCACTTTCATCACTAAAAAGAAGTTTCTTTGAATTCTTGGACTCTCTAACAAGTTTGGTTAATATTAGAATTATATCACATTAATCATGCTAATTATTTATATAGTGAAAATAGGACAGAGGAAGGTGTCAATTGCAGTCTGCCAATTGCTAATTGCAATCCATCCAGAGTCTTCCACCCAGGACCTGGCAGAGGCAGGATACGAATAGGGTTGTTTTGACAGTTCTCTTGTGCCATCTTTCCTTGACTCTCCACCTACTCCCACAATATTTTCCGCTGAATGAAGTCACACCAAAGAAGGACTGGAGATCTGCCAGCTGCTAACAGCCCTACCAGAACAACTGATATGGTCTGGAAGCCATTCCCTGTGCGCAGCAAAGCAGCCTTGGCAATAGAAGAGAAGGAAAATGCTGCCCAAGTTATTCTGTCAAGTCTTGGCCACTCCTTTTTGTGCTGCTCAGTCAGAACTTGGGATTTGTTATTGATCACACATTGCATGAAGAATGTTGCTGCCAGAGAGCATTAGGCCTACTCACAAGATTGCTCTCCCCAAAAAAAACACCTCAAAACCTTCACGATTGCTTTGCTAGAAAGGCTGTTACCTCAAGTGCTGGTGCAGGAAAAGCAGCCAGCTAGAAGAATCATTCCAGGAGCCTTCAGCAGAACGCCTCATCTTTTTTTATTCATCAACAGGAAGATTCACAAGCATTCCTCCAAGTCAAAACTATTCTCCCTAATTCTAAGCCCAAAGGAAGTGTTAAGTGAAGGTATCCTTAGAGCAAGGTAGCAAGAGCTAACACTGATGTAAGAGCATTTGCTAAATTCACCTTAACCTTCATGTCCTTGAAAAGCAGTTATACAAATCATGCTTGTAAAATCAGATACACTAAGCCTTAAAAGTAGAATATTCATATGAATTAACATGAGTGGGCTATCAAACACACAGTGTTCATACCTGAGCAAATTACAACTTAATTCTGACAGGATATTCTATGTTACCTTACCAACACAGCAACCTCAGCAGCACCCATTTTGCCACAGACTACCAAATTCAGTATTGAGCTTCACAACAAAGGATACATCCATGCATCACTGGTATAGCAAACCTATGGATCTGAAACAAACAAAAAAAGCCATACAATGCATTTTAAAGTAAGTGCTAAAAAATAACAGCCAAAAATGCTAACTAATAATAGTTTGTCTAGAATCTTTTAATAGAAGTTCTATGCACTTGATACTCTTTACTTCCTTTTCTTTACTTCCTTTAGGATGCAGTAATTTTTTCAGAGAAAAAAAAGTAAACTACAGAACAGCACACCACTTTTACTAGTAGCAGGGAAAAAGTGAAAGCCTAATCTTAATTAAATGACCTTGACAGAGCCAAGCTGCTTTGTTCTATGCAAGGCATGCACTGCACTACAAACAGGCTACGTGTAAACCAATGCACACTGAAAATCTTTTGATATGGCATTTCCTGTATCTCAGCAGCAGGATGTAAGCTGAGATAGTCAGCAACACAAGACTTCAGAGATAGTTCTTTGTGACTAACATTTGAAATGTTTGTTGCAGAACTTTTCCCATCCTGCCACTCCTGAATAACTTGGATTTTCAATGAAATTTAAAGTTTTTGAACGCTATTAGTCAGAAATCTCACATTCCATTACTTGTGATTGTTACTACAGCAAGCCACCTGGAGTCAGTATTAGGTCATGCTTCCCCTCACACCAGTTACATCCCCCTCCAACCTTTTTCCTCCTCCTCCTCCTCCTGTTTTCACCAACCAGCCACTTGGCTTTGTTTCCCCTTCCCACTGCAGGTTCTCTCACTTCCCCAGCTTTGTTTGCATAGCACCACCTAAAGCATCTACCCAGTCATATGTCTCTGGAATAGGCACAACAGCCCTTTGCTGATTTCTGTCTTCACATTCCAGGAGCAGTGCATAACCCAGCCTTTTCAACAGTGCTTAACATAAAAGCACAATTCCATGAGGCAGAAATAGAAACAGTGTGTCACTCACTCGGATAAATGAGAAGTACTGATAAAGACAAAACGTTGCTGCAGTGTACACAACCCAGTAGGTTTAACCTATTTCTAAAGTCTCTAGATCTGGCTACTGAGGTACTGCAAGCACAGCTCAGGGTCATGCACTTGGATTTGCTGCACTAAGTGAATTCAGAAGTTACATTGTGCCAGTCTTTATGTGAAAGACAGAATATGAAGCGTCTGTCTTATTCAAGTGTCAGCTTTATGACCTATGCACTAGGCAAACAGTTTAAACTGCACTCACTGAGAAAGATGCCAGTCTCAGAGTGCTGAAGTGAACCTATCTTATACCTAAAGATAAACAAGTAGTTACATTTTAAAAAGCTTGAGAAGCATATGCTCTGCAGTGTAACTTTGCCCTCAGGTTACACAAGCATGGTCTCAGCACAGTATCGGCAAATGCAGACACTTCCAAAGAGTCAGCAGATGATACTACTATGTTCCTGTAGAGGACATTGACAGGAAATTGGAAGTAGAAAGTTGTCACTACGCATAAACTAGAAGACAAATAATCAAGTTACCCTAGATCCTGGCTGTCTGAAGTAAGAGGACCTTGTATAATTTTAGTTAGAGTGTATTAATTCTGTATCAATATAATGATTACAAAAATGTTTACCTCTGGTTGAGCAGCAAATTCTCGTAGAAGATGCCCATTCCACACAAACCGTGGATCTGCCTGCAGCAAAAAACAGGAAGCCATGCTTTTAGAAACTCAGTTTAATTCAACATAAGAACAGAATCCACGCATTACGCAAATGTAGGTGAATAAGCGTATATGGAGGTGGAACACCCTTTGCTCACCAGTACCATTAATGTATCTCCAGCTAGGATTCAAGATCAAATTATCAAAAGAACAGTTCATGCTCATCTTTGAGGGGGTTGCCAAACACTTCAGTTATGCCAAACCATTAACAATTCAGATGAGGTACCAGAAAAACATTCAGGAGTTTGTATTACGTAAACAGGGCTCAGAGAGATTACCCAAGACATTAAGAACAACAGCAAGGTAACAGAAGGGAACGTAAGGAGTCCTGGATGCAATAATCAACAATTCAGAGAATCAAGAGTTATAAACAATGCTTGTAGTTAAAAGAGGAAGATTTCTGGCTACATAAGCGATCCTCAACTTCACGCTTCTCCTGTTCCCAATTCACCTCAGAAATGTCTCAGGCAGGTGGCTTGGGCACATTCTAAAAAGCGACCAGATTAGTCATGAAAGTGACATTTGCTGCAGAACATAGCGCAGCCTCTAGGGAGATGGCACAAATTTCAACTCTGAGATGAGGCATCCAAGACAATGTATCAGCAAGGATGAGGATAATTCACCCTCAATGTTGGAAAAAGGATTAATAGAACTCTGCCAAAAGATGCTGCAAGTAGGACTTGAATGAGCAAAGGAACACGATGTGACGTATTAGTGCCCTTATATTGGGGTTGTCTCCTTCTTTTAGGACTGCTAAACAACAAGAATTGCAAGTTAACCCATGTTAAATTACCTTAAATTCCTTTTACATTAATTTGAAGCAGATATCTGAAAGTACTTGTAACCTGTCTGATCTAGGCATCTGACAGCACACGTGAACAGACTTTACAACTTCATGCTGCTAACAAGCTACACGACTTAAGGAAGAGCGGGCTGCTAGGCTCACCCACAGCCCCTCATGGTTTTGCCAGGACGCCACAGCGCTCAGACCTCTGCACTGAAGCATTACATACGAGCAATTTCCACTCCAAGCACATCATGATGCAAACCAACTGTAACTTGAATGAATGCACTTCGCACATTCACTTGCTTGTTTCTTTCTCCTCCTGCTGCCAGCTTCCTTATTTAAGGGAACCACTCCAGTACAACTGGATTGACAAGCTACACAGTTTAGCAACACAGAAGTAGGAGGAAAAATAAAAGCGCTATTATGAAGACCTGCATCTAAGCAACGCACAAATCCATTCCACGAGTTTAGTTAAATGATTGAGGTAGTAAAACCATTTTCAGTTTGAGAGGATCATAAACTCTACCACCATCTGCTGCCATTTAATGTATTAGTTCATTGTTAAACAGAGTAGGAGGTTTAAGCTTGAGAGTAACGGGAGTAATTCCAGCAACATCAACCTAAGCTTTTTGTTAGCTTTTAGTTTGAGATAGGTTTTTTTGACATCATGTAAACATCAACTGCACAAAATACGCTTATGTCATGCAGAACTACCTGACAACAGAGACAGACACAAAGTACCACGAAGTCCTTACCCTCTCCAGCAGGCTCATTTCCTGGAACTCGGGGCTGGTGTTGGCTAACCGCTGCAGCGTGTGTGTTAGGTCATACGTTGTTGAGAAGTAAAATCCATCCACACTCAAGACATAACTAAGCATCGACAGAAATACTTTATTGTCCTGTAACTGTGAAGAGCAAGGAGGAAAAAAAAAAACATTATTTCTGTCAAAATGCCTTATCCTTTCAAGCTACCACTAGCTTCCCTGAAAACAACTTAGGTTAATAAAGAAATAACAATGCAAAAGAAAGGATATAAGGTTTACTACCAAGATCACCCCAATAACTAAGCTGTGTTTTGAGTCAAACTTCAACATATATTTAAAAAAAAAAATTCATTCTTTTCCTTCCTCTCAAAAAATCAAATTGTCCCTGCTGGGTAATCACGTAATTGAGCGATGGCATAAATTAAGCAGGGCAGGTAACTAGATGTCAGCAAGGCAGCTTGTTGTAGACCAGTAAAGCTGTGAGAAAGAAGCAACAGGAAGAGAGCTGTGATTTTATGGACTGGCTCAGGATGACTATTTTGTAATAGTGCTGGACTTTGTGCAGACACCTCTGCAGTACACCAGGCAGGCAAAGCCTTCACTAAGGTCCTTGGAAGAGGGCAGACGATGGAGGATTCAGGAATAAGAACAGATGCAGCAAGATAGGCAACCTCATCCTACCATACAGCACCATCCAGAAAGGGGAAAAAAACTGCAACACGCAGATCAAACTCAGTGGGACTGATCTTTTACATTGTATAGTAGAGTCTGTTACCTTGAACAACCTAATTTTATATTTATATCCAAATATTCCAACAATTACAGTAGTCTAAACAAATCAAAGGAAAGAAGCACAGTTTGGAGAGATTCTTAAGAAATGAAAAACACATACAAGCCAAAACCCAACACACTCTGATATGCTAACTTTCATGGTTTCATCAAGTTAGGTTCTGTGGTCATGCAGATCAATAGAAGAAACTCCTCCCCCCTCCCCCAGTCAATCCACTTTTACCTGAATATCAGTCAAGTGCAGCATGGTCTTTTTGTAGGAAAGGATGTCGAAGTCTGTTGCTTTCCAGATTGCATGATTGAAAATCTCACCTACTTTTTTCTTTTTTGTTATTACAATAAGATACGTTCCTGTAAAAGAGAAATAGCCAAGTTTCTAGAAAAAGCAGATGTACATGCTAAGAAAAGCAGTCCATAACCATTCCAGAAAACTGAAATCATAGAATCATAGCATGGCCTGGATTGGAAGGGACCCCAAGGATCATCAGGTTCCGAGTGTGGTTTCTTCAAGTTCCAGGTAGGACTTTGTTACAGCATCAAGCTGCTGGAACAGAAACAAACCCAATTCTCTATACTCACAGGATCTTGAGCTACTCATTAAGTTTAAGGAATTTACAAGATAGGCAAGGAAAAACACGGAGTCAGCTACTCATACTTCAGAGCAAAGATGGTCTAAGTTTTTAGGGTTTCAATGTAGCCAGTGGCTCTGTGCTTCCCAAATCAAGTTCAAGACAAATGTATGAAAGGAAGCATGCTTTGGAATCTAAAAAGCCTATTCATCTTATGCTCAAAAATATATTTGTCCTATTAGGTTCAAAATAAAGAAGAGGGTTTTTGTTTAATAATTTAAGAGGGCAAATTTGCTGCTTTCCTGGTCACATAAGTAACAGAGCAGGAAAATCATGACAGTACACTCAAAGCAATTAATTTGTTGGAAAATAAAATGCAGCTTTATATCAGTGCTATCTTGTGTTTGAAGAAAGATTACTTCATGAAACTGCACACTGACAGATAAAACATCTTTCATACACCTCAACACCATTAAGTGTGTACTTGAAGCTTCACTTGAGCTAACTAATGAGCAGGCTGCAGAGAGGCACAAACACGAGATCCAATACAGTTTTTCTAAATCGTTCAAAAAAAAAAAATCTACCTATTAAAGCAGAAAGAGCTCATGTTACATGCAGTACTTTTCCTGCTGTACCTAGACATGCACAAAGCTTTATGGGCAGGTTAATCATTACATCAGGTATCTAGCCTATATAGTTAGTCAAAGAACAAGTAGGAACACCCCACGCCCCATTTAAAAACAAATCCTCAGCTCTAGTTTAGTACTGTTTATTTTGGTGGAATAACCAAGCACTGAAGGTCTAAGCATCACTTTGTATGGTACGTCACAAGCAACCAGATACCTTACAAAAACAGAGTATTATTTTCACCACTATTGCCTTAAAGATGCTGTGTGAGTAAACACATTTAGACCAACATGAGTTCTCTCTTCCTATTTCCGGATGTGACATTCAGTTTCACATCTCAAACACTTCAGATAATATTCCAGCACTTTCTCTCCTAATACTGGAAGAGAGGGAGAACATTCATGCTTATTAAAGATGCTGCATTACTAAGATATTGAACCAGATTTACAGATAACAGTGAGATGTCTAACAACTTTTAGCTGAATGTTAACTGATATGATCTTTCAGTTGACAACTATATACTAACAGAGCCAGGCTTCGGGGGTGGGGCTTGGGGGAGAAAATAGGTTACTGAAAAAAGTTAGATGGTTGGGTGCAATATTCAGTCAGATGAATGAGTCATTACCAAACCTGAAGCTGTGAAAATTCCCCTTTGGGGCAGCGCAGTTTAAAGACAAGCAGGGCTTGTTAAGTACTTAGGACAAGGCATAACATTACTCGTGCTCTGCAAGATCCAGAAGTTTTGCAGAGAATAAGCAGGTAGAGTTAGGAAGTTTAAGATCCTGTCAGAAGTCACTGTGTAACAGTGACACTTGGCTCCAGTTGAGAATATCACAAGGAGTGATTGAACTTAAATCCTTTCTTTGTATGGTGGCTTTCATTCAGGGTTATTATTACTACATCATTTTCCAGATTGTGTTAGTCTAGAACTCAAAGAGCATACACAAAACATTTTTTGGATGGCAACTCTTTCTCTCCTGATAACTTACACATCACGTTCATTTGTGGCAGTGACTGTTGATATCTAAAACAGTGCTACAAAAATATTTAGATAAATCACCTTATTCTTACCTAATCCTGTAATTCCCTAAAATTTAAGATTGTCCTTGTCCATCCTTTTTCTTTCAATATTGAATTTCCTTATATTTGTAAGTTGTTGGTACACCATCATTACCTCAGGAGCTACATTCACTCATCTGTCACCCTGTCACTCTCAGTTATTTGTGTATCAGCATTATTGATTTGAAGTCAAGCTTCACAATACATGATTACTGCATCAAATCCTCCAGTTAAGACTAAAACAGTTCTAGAGAACTTCATCTATCTTAACGCATGCAGATAACTTCATGTACATTCTTAAAACCCAGCGAGCTGTCAGATAACCAACCCTAGCTTCAGAGCAGCTACAAATTTAAGACTGTGGTGAACATTAATGATAAACCATATTTGGATACCTCTATACTCCAGTAACCAAAGGGAAATCCCATCACACTGATTAAACCATATTATCAGATACACACACAGATTGTGTTTAAAGTCTCCTCAGCAAACTGCTGTTCCTAAGAAATTTAAATAAGCACAGTTCTGTTTTCCTTACCTGCCACCAGCCGTATTGTTCCCAGAATACCATATATAGGCCTCGTAACAGCTGAAGGGGGAACATCTTTTNTCAAAGAACAAGTAGGAACACCCCACGCCCCATTTAAAAACAAATCCTCAGCTCTAGTTTAGTACTGTTTATTTTGGTGGAATAACCAAGCACTGAAGGTCTAAGCATCACTTTGTATGGTACGTCACAAGCAACCAGATACCTTACAAAAACAGAGTATTATTTTCACCACTATTGCCTTAAAGATGCTGTGTGAGTAAACACATTTAGACCAACATGAGTTCTCTCTTCCTATTTCCGGATGTGACATTCAGTTTCACATCTCAAACACTTCAGATAATATTCCAGCACTTTCTCTCCTAATACTGGAAGAGAGGGAGAACATTCATGCTTATTAAAGATGCTGCATTACTAAGATATTGAACCAGATTTACAGATAACAGTGAGATGTCTAACAACTTTTAGCTGAATGTTAACTGATATGATCTTTCAGTTGACAACTATATACTAACAGAGCCAGGCTTCGGGGGTGGGGCTTGGGGGAGAAAATAGGTTACTGAAAAAAGTTAGATGGTTGGGTGCAATATTCAGTCAGATGAATGAGTCATTACCAAACCTGAAGCTGTGAAAATTCCCCTTTGGGGCAGCGCAGTTTAAAGACAAGCAGGGCTTGTTAAGTACTTAGGACAAGGCATAACATTACTCGTGCTCTGCAAGATCCAGAAGTTTTGCAGAGAATAAGCAGGTAGAGTTAGGAAGTTTAAGATCCTGTCAGAAGTCACTGTGTAACAGTGACACTTGGCTCCAGTTGAGAATATCACAAGGAGTGATTGAACTTAAATCCTTTCTTTGTATGGTGGCTTTCATTCAGGGTTATTATTACTACATCATTTTCCAGATTGTGTTAGTCTAGAACTCAAAGAGCATACACAAAACATTTTTTGGATGGCAACTCTTTCTCTCCTGATAACTTACACATCACGTTCATTTGTGGCAGTGACTGTTGATATCTAAAACAGTGCTACAAAAATATTTAGATAAATCACCTTATTCTTACCTAATCCTGTAATTCCCTAAAATTTAAGATTGTCCTTGTCCATCCTTTTTCTTTCAATATTGAATTTCCTTATATTTGTAAGTTGTTGGTACACCATCATTACCTCAGGAGCTACATTCACTCATCTGTCACCCTGTCACTCTCAGTTATTTGTGTATCAGCATTATTGATTTGAAGTCAAGCTTCACAATACATGATTACTGCATCAAATCCTCCAGTTAAGACTAAAACAGTTCTAGAGAACTTCATCTATCTTAACGCATGCAGATAACTTCATGTACATTCTTAAAACCCAGCGAGCTGTCAGATAACCAACCCTAGCTTCAGAGCAGCTACAAATTTAAGACTGTGGTGAACATTAATGATAAACCATATTTGGATACCTCTATACTCCAGTAACCAAAGGGAAATCCCATCACACTGATTAAACCATATTATCAGATACACACACAGATTGTGTTTAAAGTCTCCTCAGCAAACTGCTGTTCCTAAGAAATTTAAATAAGCACAGTTCTGTTTTCCTTACCTGCCACCAGCCGTATTGTTCCCAGAATACCATATATAGGCCTCGTAACAGCTGAAGGGGGAACATCTTTTTTAACTGAAAAAAAAAAAAAAAGAAGAAACATCAACTTCAGAATGTTTCATGACTGTATCAAAAAACTAAATTGTCAAAGCTTCTTGGCTAAATCAAGTTTTGCTTGCACGGGAAACAATGCATCAAAATTTTAAAGCCTGACTAGGGGGGAAAAATGGATGTGGAAGCACTCTAACCTGACTTATTTTCTTTAATCAAAAGAATCATCCAAATGAATACATGTAAGCTCACTCACAATAGCACAGCAAGCAGACTACTGAACAACCTATATTCCTGTCAGCCTGCAGAAGCTTGTTGTTTTGAAACCATGAAGACACTAAGGACAAATGAGCCACAAACACTTGTAACTCCCACTCCTGACTTCTTCCTTGCAGCCTCAGACTATTTCCATTTCAAAAGCCTTAGCGTGTTTTTCCATTTCTCTACAAAAATGCTAACAAGCACAGGTGTTGCAAGGAGTATTCCAAAGAACATACCAAGATCCAGAAGATATCCAAACACCAATTGTAACTGCTAACATGTAGAAAAGTGGATAGAAGAAAACTTAACAACAGTGGAATGGATATTAGATGTTGGGAAAAAAAAAAAAAAAACAAGAAGAAACGCCCACACCAAAGTTAAGTATTTTCCCAGACTTCCAAGTCTGGAGAACAGAAATAGCGCTTGATTCTTCCTGTGCTTTCAATACCTCATGGGTTCATCTGATAAAACACTGGTAACAGAAACAGATGTAGACTAACAGAAGACTTGGGATAGCCACCTTTACAGCTCTGAAGGAGAGATTTCAAGGAAATACTAGAACACTAAAAATTATCAGTGGGATGGGCACACTGCTCTCACATGAATGTATCTAGTGAGAAGTAAAGGAATTACTGCTTTTATATTAACACTATCAGTCTAGAACATCACTGAGAAACCAACTCCTGCAGCATCAAAAATGAAGTCACACGCTGTCTGAACTTCATGACATCATTTAATGTGAGGTCTTCAACTTTTTAAAATGCATTAGTTTCACATTCTGAAAGAAACATTAAACCAGCTAAAGTTTTGAAGACCCCAGCATGCTGAAGACTACCTGCACTGACATCTGAATCCGTACTCACAACAGAACTAAGTTTACAGTGAGGCTGTTGCTGGCTTTTGTTGTTGTTTCTAAAGGTTTTATGAACATTCTGGCTTCAGTACTAAACAAAAAAAGCACAGATAATTCAGCAAGAGCTGCAGAAGCCCAGCATTCAGCCCTTCCCATCTTGGACTTGTAGCACCAACTCCAACTAGTGTGGATGAGTTAGTTTTTACTGTTGTGATGGACAGTTTTGCTGAGAACAGGCAAGCACAATCACCCCGATCACTCACAGGGTCAATTCCACATTGAAATGGCATTACAAAGTTCTTTGCAGGACAGAATACAAAGCTCTATTTTAAAACATTAAAGATAAGAAAACCCCTCTCAGTATCGTTGCAAGGTTCTGAAGATCTGAGAATGCCTGGAACAGAGTAATAGAACAATGAGGCTTACATTGAGATGTGCTGGTAAGGAAAGTACCTGTAAGAGTGACTTCAGTGGAGACTCTGTCAATAGCCAGCACATCATCTGCTCCATCATCACACGCTTCCACGTAGAATTTCTCTGGTGTTATATGCCTTTAAGGAACAGAGGGGAGAGAAAATTAAGCAAGAGTTACTTTGAGGTTATTTATATTTGCTCTTTTTCCAGGTGGCAAAGGGCCAAACCAATTTTAATCTTTATTTCAGCTGAAAAAAAAGAAACCACAAAATTCTCACCAGTTACCACCTAAGAGCCACTGATGTGTGCATAAAAAGCAAACCAAACTAATCAGGTATTCAAAAACCCATGGCTTAATGGGCATCATCCTCCTTTGTAACACTGGAATTCAAAGACAAAGCTGAGTTTGGACACACGGTGGTCTACTATCTAACTCACGTAAGCTTGAACTTCGTCACTCGGAAAGCCTCATAAGCCAAAATAAGATTTCAGAAATCAAATGCTTCCTAACACAGACTCTGAAGCATCACATTCCCGATGAAGGTCCAGGAAACAGAAAGCAGTGAGAACACATTTTGCAGTAGCATTCTCAGCATCGTATAAATCAGCTAGCAGCAACACAGAACAAGCAGAGAAGTGAGTCCCCCACCAGGGAACTGCAGCCTGTGTCTCAGCACCGCCTGACCCCAGATGTGTTAGCCAGGGCTGTGTGACACCCTGTGGCACCCTGCAGCCAGCCCAGCTAACACACCACACCAGTAACACTGACAGCCCACTCAGGCTTCGCACAAATGCAGGACACCACCAGATGTTTGATGTCCCAGAGCATTTCTGAAAGCTGTTTAAAAAAATGTCTGCTCAGAGACTTGCCAGAAGCCAGATGTTGTGACGTGCACCCATACAGCTGAGCTGCTCACAACTCCTGAAGCTGTGCACAAGAAGTGCTGAACAAAACCACTCCTGAACTAATGCTCTTAACTCTTCCAGCAATTTTCCTTAGTTTGAGGCTCGACAAGACTGAGGTTGAGAGCTTTAACGATTAGCTTCTGGAAACTTTTCCTACAGGGTAGTAGGTAATTTTAGGTTTTCTCCCTCGCCTTTCTTCACATTCCTGTAGGGTTTTACAGTAGCTTTTAAAATCCTCCAGAGAGCTGAAAGAGAATAATGATTTAGATGAGAAATGCCAGCCTTTGTCTCCTGCACTACCATCCCCCCTTTTGCAGTTTTTGATCACCTTCTCTTTCACAGTGCCTGAACACTTCTGCCTAAGCCATGTTCTACTCTCTATACACACGCACTAAAAACAACACTTTGCAATCAAACCCCTCCTCCCACGGCTCCCTCCAAGAGAGATCTGGTGACAGAAGCATCCTGGGGAATTAAGACAAGTGTTCTGTCCACAGTTCCATGGACCAAAGCTGCTCCGGGACTCAGCAGCTTGCAGCACACTGAAGCAGGCTCACTGCTGACTGCTTGGGGTGCTGAAGTTTGGGGCAGGGAAATCATGTTGTAAGCAGTTGAGAGGACTTCAGCACTCCTGTTGGAATTGCCATTACAAGTTGCCCAAAGCCTCCTATTTCTCTTCCAAGGAAGAGAAAGATGAACGTCTCATGCAAGAACAGCGTAGCAGCATTTTCTGCAGCTCCTTGGTACTGCGGTACCAAGTCTGTGTCTCTCAGCAGCTTATGAAGATAACAAATGTACTTATCTCCGTGATCGGAGGAGATATTAAAATGCTGAAAGATGTATCATTTGCAGACAGAATCGCTCTCATTTTAGTAAAACAGACAAAAAAAAGATAGGAGTCTAAATGCTAATACTCCATCAGAAATCATAAAAAAGCTCAGTGTTTTCTAGAAGCCCACAATCTCAATGGTTACTTTTGAAACTCATTTTCACACTGCAGACTACATTCTGCTGGTATACAACCTTCACAGGGGACATCAGAGCCTGCCTCGCCCTTGGCTATGTTGTTACTGCTGCCTGCAGCCTGCCAGAGCAGCTGCCACTCTCACCAGGAAGAGCTTGCTCCCATCACAGCTTAACAGCACATACAACTTTCCCAAAAGCAGAGTTCCTCTCATCTCATTTTCACTACAGAAGGAATGACCACCACCACTGTCATGGACTGTTTCTGAGTGTTGCTAAAGAACAAAACAATAAATGAAAATATTTGACACTGATAGCACAGCTCGTGGTGCTCGAGAAGAGGAAAGGTGCTGATGCACCACAACCAAAGTCATGTTTCAGGTGTTACTAAAGGTGGTTTGTGTCTCACCGGACAATCTTCTCCAATTCAGGAATGTGTGCAGATTGCTACCAAGAGATGCAGCAACAGGAACAAGTACCTGCAAGTGGTTTAAAGCAGTCTTAGAAGGAAAACAAGCCTTTAGTTGGAGATTTTTGTTTTTTAAATGAGAGGCCCTTTCTCATTATTTCGGTTCACGCTGCTGAAGAAGCAATCAACAGAAAAATAGATGCATGTAAAAGGGGTGCTGCTTTACAGAGGCTACAATTAAAGAAATGCTTTCAACAGCCTTGCCTTTAAGGAGCAGAAAGACAATTCAGGGAAGCTCCCACCAAAATTCAGCCTCCTGGTTTTCCAGTTCCTCCAGTTCAGGCACTACCACCTCTGAGGCCTCTCCTGAGCACTGACATAAGGGAGAACTTCTAGGAGTTCAGTAAAAGGAAACTCTGGGCTTCAGATGCGAGAGGCATTTTTGATGCCCAGATGCGAGACAGTTCAACGTGGGCTGGAGGAAGGGAAGGACAAGCTCACTGTGAAGAGTCAGAATGTGATTAACTATGCATCCTCACTGCTACAGGGATTTCGTGTAAGGACCAACAGGCAGGACGTGACATTCCAGTAGAATCCAGGTCATGCTTTGAATAAAAGAAGTTTTCCACATTTGCATGTGAACAAGTTCGGTGTTACATCGAGAGTGGTTCACCTTCAAATCTTCCTGGAAGTTTCTACAAAAAACACAGATACCTTGAAATTACCTCAAAGGAGGAAGTTTCAGACTTGGTGTCTTTCTTGGTTGCTACTTATGTTATGAAAAATTCTATTTTTTTTCATTGAGTTCAAGTTGACTGTATTCCTGTGCTTCAGGAGAAGTAAGCAGAAGTCACCCTACCTCAAAAACCACGAGCTGCAACTCAGTTTCCTAAGAAAAAAGCCTCTTCTCCTGCATTTCCCAGCTGTTTCCATGAATCACTCTGTAAAGATACCGCTTTCCTTCCTAAAATCAATAACCAGAACAACAGCTGCCCCATTTACTAATCCAAGTCACAAGACCACATTACGAGAAGTGCTGATTCCTGACACAATAGAAACATGGAAGCAAAACAAGCGCTGCCTGCTCACACCGCTTACAGGCTGGCTTCACTGACAGCTCCGTGCCACAGCCTCCTTCAGTCTGCGTGTGCCGTGAAGCTTCGCCTGCTCCGCTTTTATCATAAAGCAACGCTGCACATCGTGAATATAAAGCAGAGATGCATCTCACACTCTAATTAGGCTGATCTGACAGACAAGAATATTCCTGTGTTCAGACACGACAGGGAACCCATCATGCTCTAATGGAACCAAAGATAGCACCTCACTCAATATCCCTTCAGCCTTCCAGACCTCAGCAGCCAAACCCTTCCTTCAGGAATTGATTATTTCACCGTAAGTACTTAACATCGCTCTAATGCAGGAAGCTCTCAGACACGGGCCTCTATAAACTCTGGCAGAACAAGCCAAGAGCACCTCCTGCACTGCAGGGCAGTGCAGCTGCTGGGCTCAGACCCTAGAGCCACCCGCAGTGGGCTACAGCAGAGCCCTGCCTACAGGCAGCCCCAGCAGCGCATTAAGTAACAGTGCTAACACGCCGGTGGTTACAGCACTCCAGAGAGTCCAGATTTTCTAGGTGAGCAGGTGTTCTAATTACACATCTACAACAAATATTACTCCTCAAGCAGAAACAGTGCAAGGAACTGGAACGTTTCCCATGGAGTATTAACTGCAGGGAAGAGTCTAATCCCAGGATTTTTTAAAAGAAAACCACCATCACCACCCCAACGGATAGCTCTTTTAAAAAAAGATGTCACATTAAAGGCAAAGACTCACAACTATATCCAGTTATGTTTCACTTAGGACAACAAGTCATTTACTGCACGCCTTCACGCCCTCCTCCACCAACAGCCCTGAGCCCATCGGGAGGGATGAAGCAAGGAGAGAAATGCAGTGGTTCTTTCCAGAAGTGCCGTCTAAACTCTGAAAGCCCAGTTCAGAAAAACAGAGCCCAGGAGGCAGGATGCACTTCTGGGCTTCTCCCCAAACACAGACAGGTGGAAGGCAGTGTCTGCACACAGCACTACCACATTCTGCAGACAGCTTTACCAGCCAGATTTCATGGATTCACCGGACCAGCAGCCCCAGCACCACCCGCCAGCTCGCTTCTTGCTACAGCTGCTGGAATTTTACAGCTTCCTCCTGAGGCTACAAGGGGGAGTTAAGACCTGACGATGTGGCACACAGGAGATCTGCACTTTGTGGGCTCCACGCAGGGCCCTGAGCACCCAGCACAGGCACAGCTGCAGCACCCAACCTCTCACAGCAAGAGCAGGAAGGCTGTTAGAAAACTGCTCCCTCTGAGAGCCCTGAGTGGAAGCCAGGCCTGGATTTCCCCAACACACGTTCTCCTCTGCCCTTGCCAAGCTGCTGGGTCTGGCTCACGAATCAGGTAACAGCTCTGTCTCTTAAGGGGCTTGGTAGGAATCCTGCAGGCACAGTCACAGCTTTTTGTGAGAACAAGAGAAAACAGTTCTGTTCTCACACTGACAGAAAACACCTTAAACTGTCTTTCACATGATCACAAATGGTTGAGGCTGGAAGAGTCCTCTGGAGGACATCTTGTCCAGTCCCCACACCTCTGTGCCCTCCCCCCAGGGGCTTACAGACATGGCTGAGACACCCCCAGGCCTCCTCCCCCCCAGCCCCTCCTCACAGGAGAGGAGCTCCGCTGGGCCCTCCCCACTACACCCAGTCTGTCCCACACCCAGAGCCCAGGGCCAGGGCCCCTGTCCTGCTGGCAGGGCTCTGCCGAGCACAGCGCTGGGCTCACTGCTGCAAGGGCACGCTGGGCACAGCCTTGTTCTAGAAACAGCAGCTCTTCCTTTTGGTTAACATCGAGCTCTGAAGGACAGACATAGCCTGTATCCAGAAGAACACTTTTATTTCAACATATCGTGGTGAGAAGTCGGGTGTGCTGCGAGCCACACAGCCGCTGCCCACCCAGCTCACCTTCCCTCCTCTAGAGGAGCGCAGCACGAGCTCAGCTTAACGACAGACTGACACTGAAGTGAGGAGACTGCCTGCCACAGAGGCCCTCCTCGCAGTAACAGCTCAGGGCGTTATCGCTGGGAGCGCTCAGTGCCTGCGTGCCCGCACGCAGAGGACAGGGCAGGGAGGGAGGGCAGTGACGGCGGCACAGCAGCAGCACGGTGACGGGCCGCCCCGTCGCCCTCCACGGAAGCGGCTCCGGAGCTGTTCCCAGACACCCACCGAGGCGCGGGGGCTGCGTCCCCGCGGAGGGCACCCGGTGCCCTCACGGCCGCGAGGGGCACGCCCCCGGCGCGGAGCCGGCCCCGCTGCTGTTACGTAACGCGGGCAGCGCGGAGGCACCGAGCGGACACCCGGAGCGCCGCGCCCAAAGGCTCTCCCCGGGCCGCGGCCGCGAGGGCAGAGCCGCCCCAGGGCCGTGCAGCGCTTACCCGGAGCCGCGCGGGGCCCGGAGCCGCGGGCGCTGACAGAGCCCGGCGAAAGGCGCCGACCCCGCGGCGGGAGGGCCCCGCGGGGCGGGCCCGCCGCGCCCGAGGGCCCGCTCCCCCCCT